>VZTH01017368.1:0-56515 GCA_013397815.1 Aleadryas rufinucha | reverse complement strand
TTTTGTAACTTCATCTGTACTCTTCTATGATTAATAGGCTCTAACCAGTTTTCTTTTAATAATGAGGTAGATCTTTCCTCTGCCATGGCTGTCTTGTAAAAGGAAACTAAATTAGGCTTCTTTCTCTTGCTAATCATTCATATGCAGCTATTGACATGTAAAGTCCAGATGGCTGACTTACTGACTATCCTAATTCATTCTTTTGAATAGCAACAGTTTGCCTTTTGTCATGTATTTTCTTCGTTTGTAAAGGCTTTTGTTATTTATCTGCGTTTACTGAATAAGCTGACGTATTATGGCACTTAATAAGTTCTACAATCTTTAACAAATTTTTCTTCAGATGCAGCAGCACAGTACCTGTGTAGGAATCCCATAGATTATTCCATGAGATCTCATGAAAATCTGATGGAATAGTACTATTTCCCTCGTTTATTTCCTTCAATTAAGCCATTTCAAATATCAAGTCTGATTAAAATATGCAGAATCTAAAGAAAAAATATTGAATTTAGTGTCCTTGAATTTTACATTGAGCTTATAGGCCAAGGAGATTAAAGGGAGACATAATCATAGAGTTTAGAAGCAGTGAAACAACAATTGCATGTCCATTTGTAATATTAACTTGTGGGTGGTTCTGCTGTAAACTTAAGTCTTTTTTTTTTGTTTGGTTTTGCATATTTTGCCATTTACTTGATGCTATGTCTTTTATTCCACTGCCTTCATACAGAACTCTCCATAGACCTTTAGTAAGAAATGTGCCATACATCTAAAGCCATTACTAGCTGTCATGATTTTGCAGAGTATTTGTCCCTCGTAAGAGACTGGGAAGAGTGTGACAATAGAAAAGTATTTCCTATGATAGCAAATTCCAACACCATCAATCACAGTGGTTTCCTTTTATTTCATTGGTGAAAAACTTGATGTTGTCTTTGAGGTAATTTACTTAAGTGCTAAATCACAGTGTACACATTTTCATAAGATACTTCAATAAAAAGTACAGAATGTATTCCATAATTTCTAATGTACTTCAGTCTTTCTCACAACCACAGTGCAGATGAGTAGAATTGCATTTTGGGAGTTCTACATCTGGGAACACTGTGTGAAAAGATAATTATGGGTAAATGGAGCATTTTTGATACCAAAGATAGCCTTAGAATGAGAAAGAATAAAGAGATATCCTATATTTAGTTTCTTCAAATGAATATTCCATTCTATAATGGAAAATGATGGTTGGAAATTATAGTTTTAAAGTGACTTTGAAAATGTCCTTGATTATGAATTCTGATTTTATTTAAAATTTCAGTGTCAAACAAGGCTCTTGATATCTTTAAATGGTAATGTATAAAAACCTAACTCTATTTTATATTTGTCAACGTTGGATTACAGAAAATATTAATACTAAACTTCAATAACGATAAAGCGTCAAAACTTTCATTACAGAACTTAAACTTTGGTAAGGATATTTTAAAGAGAACTTATTTTGTGTCTTGGTCTTTGTTGTTTATTTGCCTTTGTTTTTTTTCCTGTGAGATTTCTAAAATGTTTATTGTTGCTGCCAGAAAGATAGGTATATTAGGTTTAATTCCTAAATGGAGAATGTTGTTTTCCTTATGACGTGTGATCCTCCAAATATGCTGTCCATCTTGAGTGGGATTTAGAGCTGTCAAAACACGTCTGAAAAACTGAATTTGTTCTCATGTTCAATTTTTATGAAACTATTGGTTTTGAATAATGTATGCACAATAACATATTTATGGCACATGTAGTGGTGAGCCAAAAGAATACATAAGTGCATGAAAAATAGTTTTGTGATACAAATTGTAGATTCTATTCTATTATTTATTAATTTTTAGAATATAATAGAAAATGCTTTCCGAGATCTGTAGATAGACAGGGTTATTGCTATTTTGTGTGCTTTGAGGAGAAAATTATCGTCACAGCTAAAACACTGCAGATATAGGGAGTAGGAGAATTATCATCGTGGCTAAAGTTTGCTGATACGTTTTACAAGCCAGTTAGGACAAAGCAGATAATCCTTTAGAGCAAATGCTAATAGTAATGACTGCACTGATTATGTTACATAAATATATTGAAGTTTTTTAAAAACAGCAAAAAATGTAACTTACATGAGATAGGTCTCTTAAAATAATATTGTCTTAGTCATATTTGAGTCAAATATGCACAAAACACTATAAAATAATGTATTTTTCTGGGGGAAGAATCCTAAGCTGCTGTTACCTTCCTCAATAGGTACAGATGGCATCACTGCTCATGCACTTGTAGAAGCGTAAGAGCCTGATCCCTAAAGACAGTGAAACCAGTGTCTGTAAGTCCTCACTTACACTTTTGCTGAGCTGATTTGAATGAGGCTTGTCAGTAATTCTTGTACCCTTCAAATAAAGCCTTGACTCTGTTTTAGGATGACAGTATCCTTTGGCAAGAGCACATATTCCAGGGAAGCCTACAGCCAATGTGCAAATCTTGTTTCCCATTTGTTTTTCAATAGCTCAAGCTTGCAGTCAAACAACAGAATTATTTTTGAATGTTTGCTGACCAGGAATATAAAGGTTAAGGAATGTTTAAAGAGAGGATAAACAACTGCCTTGTTTAAATTAATTTGATATTATATGATTTACTAGCTGTTTAAAGTTCATGAGTGGAAAGTACTTTTTTTAAAACTATAGAGAATGGTATGAAATAAATACTCTTGTAAAAATATGTCAGTGAAAATTTATGTATGAAAAGTTTTGTCTTCCTTTCTCTTTGCCATGTACACACTAACTGTATTAGCACAAAAAGTAACATTTATTTCACTGACCTTTTTAATTCATTGCATTCAGGTTTGTACTTTTTTTTTTCCTACAGTAAATGTAACGTTGCAATTACTAAAGTCAGCAGTTGCAGTGGAAACACTGGTGAACTCATTAAGTGCACTGTCAGATGTTGCCAACCCCAGATGTCAGGCAACTGAATAGTGAGAAATAAATAACTCTTTACAGAAGAATTGCAGTCAAACAAATTACCCATCTTAGACAAAGTTAAACTAGTATCCTGTGATTGGGTTTGCTACTTACTAGCTGCTAATGTGTGGAGCCAATGAGAGGAGCATATGCCCCTTCTTAGAAGATATACATCAGATTAATTAGTGACTGACTCCCAGAAGCCTGTTTGACATGTGTCCACACAAATTAGAATTTAAATGCAAGAATGCACTCCAATAATATCTTTCTATTTATTTTCTTTTGTATTATTCCTTTCTATAACCAAGCTATTTACAAAAAGGCAGGATTTCTTGATGACTAGATTTGTATGTCCTCTGAACTTCCTGTATTATTTCCTGTGGATTTTAAGGAGCATCTAGGTGAGAAGTAATACAGAACAACAATAGCAAAAAGTTCACATGCAGCAACAGCAACAAACTGAGGGAGGGGAAGAGGTAAGAAAGAAAAAGTTTTACTCCCCTTCTTCTCATGAGTCAGTGTTTTGGAACTTAAAAGTGTTGGCAATACTGCTGTCAGGTGCAAATCTAATAAATTTCATGTAATAAGCTTTGCAGAACACTTTGAAAATTGCCACTTCTGTGAGTTTTTATACTTTTTATACTACACTCTTTTGTGTAGTGCATACCTTTTATTTACAACAAACCTTCTATTTCTTCTGAATTCTTTTGAAGGTTAGAATGTGTCTCCTATATTTGTATTTTTATAGCTTTACAACTAAAGTCTAAATCTTACCTTGACCGACACAGCCCTACCTTAGATGCAATGCAAGAACACTGAGTTTCAGAGAGAGAACATGTTTTATATTTACTGTGTGACAGATAAATGTGGATGTTCTTGGCAAGAATGATCTTGTAGCAAAGAAAAGCATGAATGACAGTCACTAGAGTTTTGAACTTTGTAGAAAGGTGGAAGAGTCTATGTTACAAATAGCCAGATGATTCAGTTCATTTATTGAAAGTCTGACATAGTGTTCTGCAATTAAATATTCATATAGATTGGAGGTCTGTCTTACCTTCTTGCCTTAGAAGCATATCTTCTATTGTAGAGACCGTTCACATGCACTTGGAGAACTGAGATCACACTGGCATACAGGTCACGGCAAATTATTTTTCCTCAACTTGTTTCTTAAGTTCTGTGGTATTAGTCTCCTTTGCAAACAGAATAGAAGAGTTGCAGATCTTCTTTAAAGAGTGTAAATGACTCAGACATTCAATGTCTTTGAGATAAGAAATTCTTAAATGAGGTGAGTCTGCAATGGATGTTGGTGTGGGCTTTGCTCAGCCTAACTTGAGAAGTATTAGTATAAACTATACTTGTGGCTGCAGCAAGGAGCCTGGGGACTGTTGGCTGAGAGGTGAACCTCAAAAGCAAAAAGGGGCCAAGTAGATCCAGTGTAAACAGTTTTGAAATAATAAGAAATAAAAAGTATAAAAGGAATAGTCCTTAAAAAAATAATAGCAAAAATGTTGAAATAGCTATTTAGTGTTACACTCTCTTTGTATAAACTGCAATTAATACAAATACTACTATGCCTCCTATTGACATACTTCACTTAGATCTTATCTAGTGGTTTTAGTGTTTGACTGAATTGTCACTCCAAGTGCTCATTTAAGAGTTTTTGGTCTGGAAGGTGCTTAACTATGTGTACTGTTATTTTACAGTAATTCTTGTTTAAGTGACACCATAGGCTGTTTTTAATTTGTCTTATTGGTCTTGTGATAATTACAATTATATCTGAAGGTTAAGAATGGAACTTATACATCATGTAAGTGGGGAAAATAATGTTAATACTGATTGAAGAACATAATTTTGATGCCATTGTTGTGGAATACTTGTAATTTACTTATATAAAGCTGGTGAAAAGTTACCACAGGTGGCATGGGACAAAACCCAAAAATCTAGGGAATTTTAATCTTTCAATTGCATCTAGAATCACAGAAGTCTTCTTTAAAAAAACCACTTCATTTTGTCCATTGACTTACTATAAGGAATTTGAAGCTCTTTTTTATGTGAGAATTAGGAACAATCAATATTAGCATTATTGTCTGATCCTCAAAATGTTCAAAGTCTTTTGCAGTCTCCCTGTCTTAGAATTGATAACATACTTGCTTTTACTGCATATTGTCATGAACTAGTAAATAGAAGCAAAAAAATATGTGTATTTTCACACATCAACATCAAGGTTAGCTTAACTTCTAGGCTGGCATTTAATCTGTGTTGTCGTGGCTTGTCTAAGCTTTATAAATGTTTTGAAAATATGCTGAAAGTTCATGCAGTTTTCTTTACCTTTCTTCTGAGGTAACTCCTCTTTAATGGCAATTGCCCTGACCAGGAAAGTTGGGGAGCTCTAAATCCTTAAATCTAACCCTTGCTGCATCATCTTTTATAAGAGTGATGTTCTGATCATAAACGCTGTTTGTTTCCTCTGTCCAAATTGGTTAATTTTTCATTATGTTTCAGTCAACCATCTGTCTTGATCTTTATGAATGATACAAACAGCACTTGTACACTGCAGAAATAACAACCTTTAAACAAGACAATCCAAAATAAATACTATCTGTGTGGCATTAACATGACAAAAATGTTTTCCTCTTGGAATTTCAGTTGCAGTATTTTCTGGGAAATCCCTGAAGATTTCAAAGATATTGCTTTGGTTGCAAAGTACGGTTCAGTATTTTTTCGGAATGTTTTTCAGTAAGTCTCATCCCAGATGTTAGTGGGGAAAAATTTTGTATATTAGATTTGAACTAGGTGTGTTTTCTTTAAGGATTAAACTGTGTAGTTAATGGTTAATTGAACATAGAGTTTCAGATTTAATACATTGTTTAAGCCTTATCATAACCTTTGAAACTTTATTAAAAATACATTTTTTTGATTATTGCAATTATCACTGTGATATGAACTGTTTACATGTTTTCTGGTAAAATACAGTTTCAATTAACAGGCAGGTTGTAACAGAGTCGAAGGGGAAATAAACTTCCATATTTTCATATTTGTAGAAAATTCTACTTTCTGCCTTGCAGAGAGTGTGCCTTTAGGAGACAGTGTATCTCCTAAAGCAGATCACAGAGACTAGAATAAGTAATTTTGCATCCCTGACTGGTTTCTGCAGCCTGTCTCAGAGTAACGCACCAGAATATCTACACACCGTGCAGGGAGATGTGAAGTCAGGAAATGCTCAGTACAGGGATCTGTTTGAATTTTTATGCCTGAGAAGCATTTAGTGACTCCTCTCATGAAAAATCTGGAACCTGTAGTGTCTTACTGAGGACAAGCAGCTGTGCGTGTTCCTTGAAAGAACAAAGTAAGTATTTTAAGAAACAGCCATTAAGACAGATGCAATACTGATGTACATTTTTGTTATATCTCGGTGATTCCAGCCTTTATCTGGGATGCGGGGAACCCAGATTAATAATCTTCTTAATCATAAAGTTAAAATTTGTACCTTTCCGTTTTGTAGACGTAGATGGTATCTCTGTACTGAATGTTCATGCTTAACAGATACTTAAATCTGAGTCTGAAATAACCAAAAGAGGGAAAATTTTTTCATTTCTCTTTCAGGAAGTCACATTATAAAATAGTTTTTAGAGGAGTTAGTTAATTATTTGAAAGCTTATGTGATAAACGTCATGAAGTACAAAGAGTTTGGCAAGTACTGGCAGTGATGATACAGCAATTAGCATTATATATTGAATTACAGTGTGTGATGGATTTCATCTGAAAAAATTAAAATTTCACAACTCAGCAAGCTATTGTATTTTTCTGGTGCAGGGTACAATGGTTTTGTTGCAGCAGAACTAGATTCTGGCAGTAGAAGACCGACAGTACCTATAATACCTACACATGTAGCTTTGATTATTGCACAGAGTTTAAACATTATTTTGGCCACAGACAGATTGATTTGCAAAGAGTTTTAATATTCTAATACTAATAGAGATGGCTGTTTCATTCACATGTAGCTTAAGAAAAAATCATAAAATGTGTTTAATTAGATGCATTATTGTGAGCAAAAGGATATAAGATTGAAATTCACAAATTAACAACTCGCTTTCACCTGTCATCACCTGGTGTTATTGAAGATGGTATAAACTAGCCTCAGTAACACCTCCATTTTTGAAAATCAGTTTTTTCACATGCAGCTCAAGCTTATCAATGTTGCTTTCAAGTAAATAAAAGACATCAAATGCAAAATATAGTTTGTATAGCTGTGTAATGTATTATATACTGTGCTGATAAAAGTTGGTGATGTGTTGATACTTTGTTGGGATTTTTTTTAAATTCACACTAATTCTTTACTAGAAGATATTTCTTTACTCTCCATGTTGTTTTAATTTTTATTCTTTTCTTTCTGCTTTATGCATTCCTTTCCATTGAGATTTGCTCCATAGCTTATTTAGCTAGTCAAGAAGGAGAAGTAAAATTAGGGGTATTGCAGAAAAGCTTTTTCTATCTTCAAAATACATCCTACCAGGCAGAGTTAGTCAATTCTACCTTAGATGGGGTCACCCATTTTGAATATGCCCTGAAGAGATGACATTTTGGCCCGAAGAACACTTCAACACTGTGTGTATGTGGTTTGTGGTTACTGTAACAAATAAGTTTAATATCTGTTTTTATTGCGCTGCTGCCCTTATTATTTTCTTTAAATATACTTGACTTTAAATAATTATGAATTTTTGAACTCTATTAACAAGATTTAATGCTGGAAAGTTTTACCACAATGCACACATATAACTACAGGTGAAGAGTCATGAACCTTTTCCTTATTTTTTAACTGGCTACAGACATCTCAGGGGAGGTACAGCAAGGTTCCCAAAAGCACCCTCCTGTGTTGGGTGTGTGCAGTTCAGAGAGACAATGGCACCCCTTATGAAGCTGAAGGGCAGCGTGAAATCACACCTTTCCTTAGCTTGGGCTTTACTGGTGTGTTTGATCTCGCATGTAGAATTCAAAGCAGATTTTACCCAAATTTTGGTATGTAAAAGCATTGTTTACCGTAACTGGTTATTATAACACAGAAATACAAAATATCTGAGCATTCTATGTCAGTTGCATTTAAATCCAAGTATCCTTTCTAATCTTTAAACTGTTATTTGTAGACACGACACAGTGATAAGGCAATATCTCATCATGATGTTAAATATCAAGTTTGGGAATATCTCAGCCACTAGAAAAATGTCAATATCCTGATGTGACATTCACAGAGCAGTGTCCTGTTTGAATTACCAAACAGCTGTCTGTACTGTCAATGACACAGTTTAAAATATTCGACAATAAGAAGAACTTCAAGCCCTTATAAAAATAATTTAATTGGGTACATGTACCTTATTTAGGAAGTTTAGGTTTTCAGTAATGAAATTGTGCATATATATTTTAAAATAACCTCTCAAAATATCAGCATCAGAAAGATAATTCTCTCTCTTCCTACCCGCCTTTTGGAAAAGATACCTGATGTAAAAATGTAATGTCACCCTTTATTGTCTAACAAATCTTATGAGGTAATATAAAGTGATAAAAGTATAGTCTGTGTATTTTTATGCTATTTTGACATTTTGTCTCAGTGACTGGTATTTTAGAGCAGATCTCTTGAGATTCTGATGGGGCATTATTTTTTGTTTTTCTGCAAATGACGGTATGATTTCACTTGTTAAGAATTAAATCTTTTCTTACAATAAAACACCACATGCATTGCCTTCCGTATGGCGGAAAATCTGTGTATCGGGTTTCCCCTATATTGATTCATATCTAAGCCTTTTTCAATGCAATTTTTTCTAAGTTTTATTATAACAGGTTGCAGTGCAATCAAAAGAAATGTTTGTAAGACATTTCTACCCTGATTTGAGACAGTCCAAACAACCCCAGTCAATAAATAACACCAGCTTGGCATGAACTGCAGAATATTGTGGGAAAATATGCACCATGGTTTTCATATCAGCTTCCAAAATTATTATGTAAATAGAAAAAAAGAGAACACTGTATCATGGGATTGCAAAAACAGAATAACTTAACCATCCTGCAGTTCTGAAATTAGCTGAATTTAATAAAAAGCTTTAACAAGCTTCACAAATCTGAGATCTAAGAACTCTGATCCTTCCACTTCAAACACATGGGCATTTAGCACTCCATATAAAGGGAGAGCTTGTTTGCTGTTGGCAACAGAAGTCCTTTCCGAGCTGCACCAGTCAACAGGGGACAATTTATGCAGATGAGCACTGTGCATAATCCTAATGCCATTGAAGGCAACAGCAGAACAGTGTTGTGACATTATGATGATCAGCATAGGGCACAACACGATTCACAGAAGTGGTTGCTGACCAATTATCTGTTTTCATGGGTTTTTCTGGCTTGTAAAAGGAGAGCATTTGAAAAGATAGTAATGTCCTGTGTGTGAACTACAACAAAACAAAACCCTCTTTGACCAAGTTAGAATACCACATTGCTTTTATGTGAATTTTATTCATATTTAGACATTACCATCAAGTAAATTTTCAGGTCTTGGGAAAAACAAGATTTTCAGCCCAAATGCAAATGTGATACAGGATTCCTTTATAGATAAGTGCAAACTTGTGGACAAGAATAATCAGTCAGGCAGCATAAACCTTATAGCTGTAAACAAGCAGTAACACCAATGTTAATACACTCTTATTAAAAGAATAGATTTAAAGTTGATGTTCAACTGCTTGTATCATCAAGTGAAAATGCAAAACTTGCATTTCTATTATCAGAGGTAAAGTAGTGAACACTTCTAGTGAAAGGGTCGTTATTCGTATATCTCGATTTGGAATGTATCTGTTTACTGATAAAGCATCCAAATAGTGTTCTGGGTTTTAAGCAAAAGCAATCACAAATGGATAAAAAACCCTAATTTCCTGTGAACAGGTGATATCTGTCTATTTACAAGCCATAACTGGGTTAACTCATGTTATGAGAGGATGATTCACAGTCGTATTTACTTGCTTTTTAAATCAAACCTGAAAGTATATTCAGCAAAAATAGATAGAATAGCAGGTTGGCATTTCAGGTTGTGGTTTGCTAATTTATTATTTTTTCTCTTTACTACAAAATATATTTCATAGCTACCCACTAGTATTTTTTATTCTGACAAAATATAGTTTTAGAGACCAAATTTCTCACTCATCTGTTCTGTCTGTATGCTAGATAAACATGTGAATAACAAGATATAGAGAACTTGCTTATTTTATGTGTCCCAAGGGAAAAATTTACATATCAATGAAACTTTTAATTACTGAGGTTTTAGATAGCTTTTTTCTAATTTTGAATGTTCAGTTTAAAATTATATTTTGGCTGTATTGCTGATAAACTGTGCACTGTGTTATCCATGGTGCTTTTTCAATAGTGAAGCTCTTTTTTGTTGTTGTGTTGAAAAGCCAATTATAGAATTGACTGCTGTTTGCACTACTGGTTTTTAAAATCAATTTTAGAAATGAATGAAAGACTTCATAGGAGAATTGAACATAATTTCTTTACCTAAAATGTGAACTTACATATATTGAAGCTTGAAAAATACTGACTGTGTTGGACACAGAATTTCTGATAATGCTGTGAGGGTAAGGAAAAGAAAAGACAACTCTCCTTGGTTCTGCCTATTGAGTATATCTAACAAAGCCAAGGATCCAGCAGCTGGATTTTGTTGAAGGATTTCACAATCTAACAGGTTTAAAGGAACCAGACCCCTGGTGGATACAACTTCCTGGGCCCTGAGGGAGGCAGCACAGCCCCAGGGACTGGACCTGGGCCAGGGGCTGGCAGTGCAACAGGCTGGGAGATGGGCTTTTCCACAGGCAGAAACAGGACAAAACAGCAGTGGAGAATGAGAGAACAGTGTAGTCTTATCCACCTTTCTGCTCAATCAAGCTAGAAACCTTCCTTTCAGTGCATTTTTTTTGGCCACAAATTAAAATCTGAGTGTAAACTACATGGAGACTGAGTATTCACAGGAGCTAGAAGACTAAACAGAAGACACAAACTATGCAAACTGATGGAGAGTGGTTCTTTTTGTGAATCCCAGTTGGATGTGATGCTAGGCTAAAGCTTTTTTATTAGATGTATCTGTGAAATGAGCATTCCCGGCCTGAAAAGCTTTGTAGAATTCTGATAGAGGTAGTCAAGTCACTTTTTTTTCTGCTTAAAATCTAATTTTACCTTTACTGGTGCCAAATGCAGAAATAACTGTCACAGGTGTCTTAAGATTCATGAGAGCAAAGAGGGATCTAGACTATGTGTCTTTCTGATTAGGATGAAAGTAGGAGTTTTGGTTTTAATTTGTGTTTATGTGCTTTGCCTTCAAAAGAAAATTAATAGAATGTTGAGAGCAAGAGCCAAAAATCTCTCTAGGGATAGGACTCACTGCAAGGCTACAGTATTAGCACTTTGTCCTCCTCACCCTATTTCTGCAGTTTCAGATATTGTAAAATAATTTTAATGGAAAACGCAGGCAAATGCTTCCACAGTTTTGTAGAATAATTGAGTATGGAAAGGAGCCCTGGAATTTTCATTCAAGCATGTGCTCAGAGCAGGTCTCATTGAATCAAGTTTCTCAAATCCAGGTCCATTTGAGTCTTGAACGATTTAAGGGTACTCCAAGCCACTTTGGGGATACTGGACAAATTAATCTGATATTTCACCCTCCATAGTTGTATAGCATTTTTTACTGTAACTTATCCAACTTAGATATGTTGCTGCTCATTCTATCTCTGAAAAAAAAAACAACCAAAAAAAAACCCAAAAACAAAAAACAAAAAAACAAACAAAAAAAAAAATCAGAAAAGCATTAAGAAAACCAGAAAATGTGTAGCTTTAAAAATAAAGTTATAAGTGAGCAAAGAAAGGTGGTTAAACATTCATGTGCCCATGCATGCTGTTTTGGTAGTTTAATACAGTTGGTATGGGGACAAAGTAAATTCCAGGTCTATGCAGCCAGGTACTTCTGTCTGCTGTTGCTGGGAAAAGGAATGAGGAGAACAGGCATAGTTAAAAGAACTCTTACACAACATCAACATAGACTTTCTCTGACTTTGTACCCATTAACATCCTGACCACCAGCAAGAGCTTGGTTTGATTGTGACTTCGTTCTTCTTACAGAGATGGTCTTTTGGTGCCTCCTTAAGTTCCCCAAGTCAGAGATACTTGGAATGTGCAAAGGACAATTAATATCTTGCAAAGCTATCAGGCTTTCTGAGGACTCATTAAAAACCAAAAGAATAAACTGTAGATACTGGTAATGCAAAATTCACTTTCCACTCACTTTATAGTATAACACCTGATAACCTGATGATGCTAAACTAGGTTTAAATGATGTTGGGCCTTTGTTCAAAGCCACAAAACTGGTAAGCTAGAAAAATAACTTCCTTTAACAGTTAACAAGAATGTGCACTTTTGCAAAAATGCTTTATAGCAATATTTATTGTGGATTTTTTTAATTTTAAAATTGCCTATGAAGTGTATTTCCTAATTACTTTAAAGTATTTAAAATTATGCATACAAAGAAATTAGCTTTTCTAGAGCAATGATTTCCAAGCAATCAAATTTTTTCCTGCAGACTACCCAACAAAAAGTGCTATTGCATTTAATTGACTGGGGTTTTTTTTACAATTTATGACATGAAAATTCTTTTCTGAGATCTGAGTTGCATAGATGCTGGTCTAATTCTTTTCTGAGGACAAAGACTCTTAATACAATTTATAGAAAGGTGAAAGAAGTGATGAGGGATTACTGCCAGAATATCTTTCAGGAATGAAAATCCAGATGGGCATTTGGTAACAGCTCCTTAGCTGGGGAGTAAGGCATGTCCTTCCTTTGGCTTGCAGGCAATCCTCACCCAGGGCAAACCTAGGGGAAAGCAAATGTAGAGTGTCCAAAACCCAGCATGTTTGCTGGGGTCTTTTTTCCAAGGCAGGGTCTAGGTCAGTAAATCCTGCAGTAAACTGTATCTTATCTCTCCAGCCCCTCTGCAGAGAGGGGTAACATCCCACACAGTGAGCAATGGAAGAGGATGAGTGGACTCCCACCCATTCTAGAAATCTGTGTTTCTAGGAACAACACGGTCACCCATCTTAAGTGGTAAGGAAGCGTAATTCTTGGTGATTTTAACTTTCATACAAACATACATCATTATTTATGTAAAATACATAGATACATAACTTTTTAGAAACTCTTTAGATGTCCTCAGTGTGACAAAAAATATCTTAAGACAACACTTCAGTAGGGTGTTCTATACACATGAGGAATTTGAAGGGTTTATAAGATACTACATCACACACAGCTGATGAGAAATAAAAAGAATATAAATGAATGAAAGGACTGAAAAAAAACCCCAAGCCTGTTTGATATATCAACCATATTGGCTTTTTAAATAATTTTAGTTTGTGTCTGCTCTAGTTTGGGGATAACTTCCTGATGAATACTTGTAAGCTAAAGCAGAGAGGATAAGAAGCAGCCAGCTGGAGAGGTAGTTCTTCTGGGAGATAGGTAGGCTAATAAGAGCAATGCGTACATCTTTTAGAAAGCCATTCCTTAGCTGTAATAGAAGACTAGCAAAAAAGAAATATTTTCGGTGATCAGAGACTTTCAAAACTACAGAAGATGGACAATGTGGCGGGTATTTTCAGGGGAAAAGTTAAATATGTAATAAACTTTGTTCTTTGTGATTCAGTTTAGAATTAGAATTCTTACACATTGTACCCTCCTTTCTATTGCTTTTTTAGTGATCTGTTTCTCACAAAAGTACTTTTTTTTCATGTCAGCTGGAATTAGGGAGATAGATATTGTCAAGTTAGGATATTCACTTCTGCAACACCTGAATAGATGTAAAGTGGTGTGGTCTGTGCAAGAGGGAAAACCAGAACAGAACGGATTGCACAAGATCTCTCTCAAGAGAAAGGAAGCCCGTTACTATGCTGCCTTGGACACGTACTGGGGCACAGCAGCTGTGTGTGTGTACAATCTTAAGCAGAAGATAAAAAAGGTATTTTGTTGTCCCTTTTTTGCCATCTAAATTAACTGGATTGGCTTCTCATCTGCTGTGCACACAGTTCCCACAGCTCAGCTGATCTGTCATGTGTTGTTAAACCAATAAATTATTAATGTACCTAAACCTGCAGGCAATGTAGAGCAGTGTACGAAGAGATAAATCTACACAAGTTAGATTTAATTAAAAAATAATGTAAAGGTTTTGAATTCTTAACATAAGCCAGCTGATTTTGAGGCTGAGCCTTTAGAATGCATAACAAGAACATAGTCACAGATTATTAAAAATTATCCTATAGACTATTTTGTAGTCTTGCAGAAGTGTGACTTGCATTTGATTTTAATTTCATTGCATGCCAGTAATTCCATTGTTCTTTCCAAAAAGATTCATAAAGAAGACAAAAAAGTAGTGTTTGATACTAATAACATACTAAGATACTTGGATACTAAGTATTTATAGACTAAGTACTTGTTTAATATTCCTAGGTGTGCTGTGGGACAGATCCCTCTGCATTGCAAGGAAAAAACATTATTTCCAGTTGAAATGGCATACTATTCAAATAACTTTTAGCAAATTCACTACTATGAGAATAAATGCAGAATGTTCACAAATAAAAAGATGTGATCCAAGTCCTTATCTTACCTATGGGGGTATATGTACCTAGCATCTGACTTCCAGACTTCCGTGGCAGCTCCACAACTCTGTGTTCTGAGTCCTACATGTTAATTCAGCATTTGGGAATACATACCAAAAGAAGAGTCACCCCATTTTATTTTATTTTTTTTTCACTACTACAATACTATTGTCAAAGCAAGCTCAAAGTAATATTTCTTTTACTTTTTGTCTTCCTGGACAATATTTCTATCAGTGTATCATACAGCAGTTGAACATAGCCTTTTCCCCAGGCTATAAATTCTGTCCAGTGTATATATATATACACAACTCTATATACATATATATACTTTTTTCATCATGTCCTAGGAAGATCAGCTTAGCAAACATGCTACTTTTGGGAAAACAAAAATAAGATGAAGTAGAAACAAAGAAGAAAATCCCTTTTCTGGCTTTCAAATATCTCAAAATCAATTATATAGACAATATCTAGCTTTTTTTTTTTTTAAAAAAAAGAACATTAGTTTGTTGACACAGTGGCTGGATAATGTTGCATTTTGCATTCTGAAATGAGTTCAGTAAGCAGATATATTCAGGAAATTACCTGATTATCTTGTGCAAATAGAAGTTCTTCCACAGCTAGATGGTGTACACATACATGAAATCTAAAAATTAGATTAAAATTGTGTCATATAAACTTATTTTCAATTATTTTTTCTTTCAGGTATTTAAGTAACTATTTTTGTACTGAGAGAGGGAGAACAGAACTTCCTACTTAAATTCTCTGTTTTGTTATATTTTGTTTTCATAGTGTTACACAGTGTCTCTGATCTCTATTCTTAAGGGACTTTTCAGTGTACTTGGCAATTGCCCTCATCATTTTTTGAACTGTTCAGTTTGGTTCTTGAAACTGGGAAACAATAACCACTAATGCTGTTTTAAATTAAAGGTTAATATACATAATGATATTGGAATATCCTCTATATTATTCGCCATTTCTTTTGCACATTTTGTACATCTTGTTTGAGTCTATGGCAGGATGTGAGTATTGAATTAAGATAATCAGTGAACTTTTTCCAGGTATTTTAAATCACTAGATATTCTTTGGATTTTTTATTTTTCTTTCAATTCTGAATTAATCAACTTTAAAGATTATTTATTATTAACCTTATAATTCACCTTATATTTTTCTGTCTTTAAAATTCCTTGTGGTACACTTCTCTTGAGTAATTAGAAATAGCAGTAACAAGAAACAGATGAATAACTGTTGTTTCTAACTTTCTAGTTTTGTCTTTTGGTCATCTAATTTATGACCAGTTGAAATCCACTTTTTTCAAAGAGTGTATATTCACAGCCACTTTTTCCAGTGGTAGCATAATTCTCTAAGAGCCTTCTCATTATTTTTCTAGATGACTTTTGGTTAGATAAACTGCTATTCCCAAGAACCATAATATGTCTTCAGAATTTATGTTTTCCGAATTTTGCTGAGTTTCTGTACTTAGGCATTATACCCATTCTTTGTTTATTGCCGGTGCTCTGATTCCATTCTGCTTAAAACTACAGCCATCTCCTCTGCATTAAAAAGGAGAGTAAAAAGCTGTTACCAGCTGGTCTGATGGAACGTAGGAAATGAAGGAATGTCTGTAAGCTCATCTTATTTATGGGTTGACTCATCTAAGAGTCTGGGAAACCTTTGCAATAGAACACCGGTCAACTGATGTACCCAGTTCATTCCACATGCTGACCTGGCTAATGATTTTATAAAAACAAATAAACCCCACCCTGCTCTCAGCCTTTTTAAAAGCAGCTAAATGTTACTCTGATGTTCTTCAGAAAAATATCAAGTTATCTTCTCACAGAATGCATACTCTCAAATACAAGCTGAATTATTGCCTCTGCCTATCTAGGTCTATTTGAATAATAAGAATTATTACATTTTATTTGATAATTTTGCCAAGGAGAAATAAATATTAAAAACCAAAAAAGTGAAAGCAGAAAATACCACTTTTATAGATAGAAACTGCTATTTTGTTGGAGGAAATCTGGGATGTGTCCACAAACTGTTACTAGAACCTGAGAAGAAAAAAAAATAAAATTATTTCACTACCATCTAATCAGTGTGTGTAATAGATCAAAGATATGTACAGCATCCTTGATGTAATTTCTTTCTCAGTTGCATGAATCCAGTGGATTTATTTACATTTTCTTTCATATTGTAAGATATATACAACTCAGGGACAATTAGTAATAAAGAAACATTAAGTACCAGAAATTAATCTCCTCAATGTTTTTTGGATTTTTTTTTTTTTTTTGCCTGGAGGGTTGATTTTATGGCTTTAGAGCAATTACTATTTATCATCTCTTGGTTTACGGGAAAGAATTAGAGTTATTAGCTATTAAATTATCCATGAAAATTTGACACTATACTAGACCAAACAAACCCTGGGGCTTGCTGATTTTCCCAGTATGAAACATCTGTGACTTCAGCTAGAGAGAACTTAACATTGTCTAATTAGATTTCTAAGATTTATAAGGCTCAAATGCTCTATTATTAGAAACCTGAAAATTGGAGCACAAGTTGAAACTTGCATTTTCTGAAGATTATTTAAAAACATTTTTAACGGCACTGTGTGTTGCTAAATACTACTAGCCTGTAATTGGTGAAGATTATCAGATAATGTATTATAGTATGTATCAACAGGAGTTCAGGAAAAACTGTGCTCCCTACAATTGTTAGTAAGTCACAGCTTTTGACTTCAGTAATTAAAAATGCTTTATTTAAAATGCTGCACTAATTATATGCTTATTTTTATATTCCAGTTTAAATATAGTTCATATTCTCTTGTGGTCTGCTGAGGCAAAAAATCGAGTTGGCGTATTTTCCATTCTGCAATATTATCACTCATGGACAGTGAGTGATAATCATAAGTCATCAGCATAGAAGAGTGGGTTTCTATTGGCTCTGTTTCCAAGTCTGACAGTGAATTAGCCACTATCTCCTTCTTTGGAGTCAACATGGCTTCTTAACGTGGTAATTAGATATTGTATTCTATCTTCAATTATTAGATCTAAAAATGGTACCGAAATTTCAATCTGTTAAAATAGCATTGTAATATAATCATTGTTGCTATATTGAAATATAAGAGAGCATTATTATGTTTGCAAAGAACTTGGAAGTTAGGAATGGGAGGAATCAGAATTATTGCTCACTCTTAGGTTGTACCTTTGGAATTTGGATTAGAGCAATCTTTAGTTACAGTTATTCCTTTCTTATTAAATACACAAAGTAAATACAGCTCAGATAATAAGTAGCTTTTCAATATTTTGTCTTGTCTTAATTGTTCATTGCATTGCCCTATATATTATTTACTCTGGTCTATTCAGTTCCTGCTGTAAAGAAGAAATGATTAATTTCCTCAAGTGTTCTTCAGCAGTGTGCGTCAATATACTATCTGAATTTTTCACAAACACTAATTAATCTTCATAACATCCGTCTGGATGGGGCGGAATTAACCTCAATTTGTAGAAAGGAAATAGAATTATTGAGAGTGAAAGGTCACATATCTCCATAATGTGGGTAACATTTACCGCTTAGTTTCTGAGTCCTGAGTGTTACATAAGGCTTTATTTATGGAAAATTTCTGATCATTTCCATTTCATTTGTAAGAAAGAAACATTTCTGCTAGTGGGGTCACTTCACTACATGCAGTAATAACAATAAAAAATAAAAAATGACTATGCAGTAATAATTAAGCATGAGAAATCTGCTCTTCTCAATTGCTGAATTCAAGAAAAAAAACTTTCCGTGGTATAGAATTCAAGAGTGTGAGCCAGGAAGCCATCATTTTCTTCTTTCTGTATTTTTTTTCTTTCTGTTGTATTTTATATATTATATTTTTTCCATTTCTAGAAGAAGTCACACAGAGGTCCTAGAGTGAACAACTTCCTTCATTACTGTGCTTTGATTCCATGGAAGATCTATTCAGTGTCCTGGGAAAATTGAATCATTTAAGAAACAGTGTGTGTGATCTTGAAGTTAAGATATTCTATCTCAGCAATTAGGTTAGTTAATTTTGTGCTGGCTACCAGAAACTCAGCTTGAGTGCTTGACTTTATGATTTCAGTGATACCCGTTATTTTAACTGCTGATTTCTCTGTGCTCATTCCTTGACTTGAGGAGATGGGGGGAAAGGCAAACTATAAAAGGCCCAAAAACTCCAACACAGGAATATTTTTTCTTTAGAAACCAAGTATTTCATCAACATTGTGGTAAACTCAAGATTCACAATCTGCTAGTATCAGAATTTTCCAATATATGGCTCCTCCCCTCCCTCAGTGGGTGTAAAGGGGAAAGACTATCATGGGAAGAGTCACTAGTATGGGTAGAGGATTCCTCCTAACTCTATGTTTGTTCTTTTCATGTGTGTGTAAGGATTTTTGAAGGGGCTGAAAACAGAGCAATAATGTTTTTATCTTTTGAGATGTTAAACGAAATATTCCTATCTATGAAAATTATTTCTATAAAAGCATAAGACATAGGTAAATCCTGTAAGAATTTTGCAGCCCAGACGACCTACATATAAATTAGTTCACATGAAAAACCTTAGCACAGAAGTTATCTGCTGAGTTGAAAGTCCTTGATTCAAAGCTTAGAGGGGTCCTAAATTAAATAACATTTTTTTGAATAGGCACAATATCATGTTTGTACCTCACTTTTCTTTGGGAATATTTTTAAACCTTCATGACTAAATATTTCCAGAAATTTTAGCCTAAGTAGAAGCCTGGCTATATGATATTTTCATACAGAATGAACTATGATAATAAAGCCTGAGGGAATTGAAGTGACAGTCTTATTAAAGGGAATTATTGTGTGATTTTAATGTCAGGTGGTAATTCCAGGTCTGTTTACTATTACAGATATTCAATGAATATTGAAAAATATTACAGAAGTTGTGCAATTTGCCAGTACCACAGAGTGAGTCTTTCACGCCGATTCTCAAGCTAGAGTTTAGCAGATCACTTTCTAAAATATAACCCCGTTGCTTAAACAACTAAGCTTTTTTGACTTACAAAATGCTTTTGTCGAAGTACACTTCCCAGACAGATAGTGATGTACTATTCAGACCTTGTGTACCTACAGTACTTTTTATCTGCCTCCATCAGTTGAAAAAAGTCACATACTTGGAGCTCAACTGCATACACTTGGGTGGTCTTTGACACTTGGGTCACATTTTTAGTTCATGGATATCTTTTTGACAATGTTAGAGGGTACCTGAGAATGCATAACACTCAGACCTGTATTTTCAATTCAGAATTCTGATTATCACAAAGTTTGTACGTTTGCAAGTAGGAAATGGCAAATGTAAGTGGTGTCATTTGCCTTAAAATCTCCCACTTTCTAGCAACTTTCAGCTTCCAGGATTTTGTGAGACTAACATGGTTTTACAACAAGTAACTAAAGATGTCCTAATCTTACAATTACAAAACCATAGTATGGTAATCATAATGGTCCATGATTACATTTTTGTACACTTATGTTTTGCTATTGCCTTCTAGATTTATATGCAAACATCTGTAAAATTGATTCATTGTTCTTGCTTTTTAATGTGATATTAAGTGGCACAATTTACATAATTTCAAAATTTTATTCCAATCTCATAGTCAAGCTTGGTCTATTCTAGGAAGGGGATTTTGAATGGAAGCAATATTTTCTGTATTCATAAAAAAAAATTAAATGTGCTAAAGGTCTTTTCCATTGTCATGTTTCTGCTTAGTCTTGATATATCCACTTCAGAGCAGAAAATATGGCCAAAGTCACTCTGTGTGTTTGCTTGCACCACTGCCTCGTTTGCTTGCAGACCTCTAATTTATTATTACTCTACTGTGCTGAGCCTGGTGACTGATTTCCCAAAATTTTGTATCAAATCTCCTACCATATGAAAGATGCCAGTTATGGTTCAGTTGAAGATCTTGAAGAGATGAAGCAATATTTACATTGCGTATAGATCTCAAAAGTGATATATTAAATGAACAGGTGATGCTCTCTGCTTGCTGACATGCAACAGGATATGAATAGATGTAATAAATACAAGATAATATTAAGTTTTTAAATTTTGATTTATGAATATGTTTTAAGAAAATCTATCATCTGAAGCATAGTAACTTGCATTTATTATTTAAAAACTATTGTTGAACAGCCATTTTGCATGATTCCAAGAAAATAATCAAGCCATTATTTTAAATTATTTGGTATAGCCTATTGCCCTTAATCCACCTATCCCTTTTATGTGTTAGTTAAACTATTCATTTTTAAATTGCATATCAAATTTAATTTTAGGAGTAACTGGTGTTTTGTTTGATTATAACTGCTGAATTCATAGCATCTTGACGCTGCCACCTTCAGGCACAGAGGAAGGCAATAGAAAGCAAAACCAGATCCTTAGCTCTAACTAAAGCTGAACTTCTGTTATTCATGGCAGGGAATACCCCCCCACCACCTTGTTTCCAGATGAAAGCTGTTTCAGCAAGATCTGTAGATTCCCAGCTTATTTACAGAGTGTCTTGAACAAACATGTTTTCAGGCATATGCTTACCAAAAGAAGTTTCAGAGATTTTGTTTACTTAGGAAAAGGCCACAGCATGTATTAATCCGTAATTAAACTCTTTCTGAACTTTGCAGGTGGGTATGTTTGGTTATAAAGTTCCAGTAGTAAAAAACCAATGGAAAAATGTACATAAAAAGGAATCAAGATTTTACAGGTTGAGATTTTGTCTGGTTTACTGTTCAGGAACATGCAGGAACAGGTGTTCCCTTGGCTAAGACCGAAAGTCAATATTGTCAAGTATCCTGTTTCTGGCAGTAACCAATAACACTTCCCTAATGAAGAGAGAAATTGCATAATGATACTGCACTAGAAAACTACCCATCAGAAAGTGTTTGAGATTCAGGAACCAGAATGTATACCCTGAATAGATATTTCTTCCATAGTCTAGTCTAGTTGCTATCAAGATCATATACTTTTCCAGTCGCTCATGTTTTTCAAGCACATTCTGTGCTTTGGCTCATCCTTGTCACCCCTCTGTTTCTTTACTGTTGAAGTTTTTTGTCTCAGAAGTCAATGCAACACAGCTGGAGCAGCATTTTTGTGATTTTATGTGAAGGCATAACACTGGTTTTTTTCATGTTCTATTTCTTTCCTGATATTTCATAACATTTTATTTCTTTTTAATGAGAATTGAGAAATGCACAAAAACAGTCTATAATGATCTGAAGATCTCAAGCTGGGGTAGTATTAATCAACGGAAAGTCAAGGTTGAGCTTGAATTTTTTCCTCTTCTTATGTTGCCCTATGTTTCTCTGCATTAAATCAGATATTCCACTTTATTGTTTCCATACCATAGTGTTTGTTGTTATGACCCTGCATAGCTTCATATCATGACAGACTTGTCACCTCACTAGTCACTTCCTGGGTCATTGTGGTGTGACTCTCTTGAACAGCATGGGTCTTACTCCTTATTCTTGTGCAACTCAATTTGTAAATACTCTTCTCTGTGATAGTTCACCATTACTCCATACTCTCTCTTGCCATACTCATAAAATTACTGTTCCATGTAATTTTTTAGACCTTTTTCTCTAAACAATGGCCTGATCCTGATTTTTCTTTAATGAACTGTGGCTGATGGAACTTACACATCATATGGAAGCCTAAGTAAACCAGATGGGATGGATCCTATGGCTTGTTCATGCCTTAAAAAAAAATTCCAGTCAATCTACAAGGCATGCCTTGCCTTTCAAAAGCTGACTCTTGTGCATAACATCTTATTTATCTGGGTGCCTTTCAGTACTTTTCTTCAGAGTAATTTGTGCTAGTTTGTTTGGTACAAATACCATCTTAATGGTTGCAGTTTTCCAGGTCTTTCTTGGAGTTCTAAAAATCCTCACCAGGTTAATTATTCTCAAAGCGTCTGGTATGGAAACAGTGTTAAGTGAAAGTTTACACACTGTCATTAGTCGTTAAGGTCTTTCATCCTTGAGCTCCTTTAGAACCTGAATAAATACTGTTTGATGTAAGTGATTTGTTGCTACTGATTCATCTATTTATTCTGTGATCTCTTCCATTGACCCTTTGTTTCACTTTTCTACTTTCTAAGTACTCTGTAAAAGGATTTGCCATATATGCAGCTCCCCAGACTCTGGGCCACCACAGATGCAAAACATCCATTTGGCTGGTTTTGCTTCTTTTATACCTTAATCTTTTTTTGACATTAAAGGTACTGTGATGAGCTTTCTGCTTCTGATGTGCTTTAACAAGGATTTATTTCTGGGTTTTGTACTTTTTTCGACAAACTTTTTAACGTCTTGTCCTTTTTGCATTTCTTCACTGTAAATCTGAGAACTTATGGTTGTCCCTTCCTAACTCAGCCACAACTTCACTTTTTCTTCTTAGCCTTGTTTAAGAACAGCTGTTCTCATATCATAATTTTATTTCTTAAACTTCACATTTATCATTGCTTCACTCTCCTCTGCTTCACTGTCAGTGTATTCTGACAATTCTCTGTTGCTTCTTTCTTAAATATTTCCAACATCTGTCCTAACCTTTGCTTTAAGATGCAGAATGTTTTGACTATGTGGTTGTTGAGTACATCATGAGCACAACAAACTTCTTGGTTGAAGGCTTTATAAAATATACATTGACCATCTTGATATGAAAATTGCAGCAACTTGGATTTCATAATAGTTTAAGGGAAGCCTGACCTTCCTGTATGAGCTTCCTCCCTTCCTGACCCCTTTCTGATAATCCTTATACTTCTTTTTTCACTGTATGAATCAAAAACACATTTCAACTTTGCATCCTCAATAACCTTTCTGTCTTGTTTTCTGCATTGTGGGAGAAGTTTGAGGAACCCTACCGCAGAGAACCTTTTTTAGCTTCCTATGCAGCTTGGCCCAATTTAGCTTCTGTAGCTTCTGGTTTTTCCTGTAATGCAGAGCCATGGACCATGACTCTGTGATTTTCTACAAACCCATTTAGACCCAGTGTATAGTCCGCTACTTTTGCACTCACAGCCATGTCACTTTGGATTTCTTTGAGAGATTACAAACTAACCTATAGTTGTAAGAGCAGAATTAGTCACCCTTGTAACCAGCCACCTGTTTTCCCATGGGTTGCCTGGCTCAGCAAGGCTCTCCTTTCTACAAGGCAAACATGGTAACATTTTGAAAAGAACCTGCCACCATTTCCTCTTCCACTAGAGAGACATTTCTATGTCAGAAGACAGCAGCTTCTGATTTGGAAATGGGACTTTTCCATAGTACCTTGGAAAGATTCCTTTATTCCTAGGATTATGTCTGCATTTCTTTTGCTTGATATAAGAGGGAAGGTGGTTGCTTTGTCTGTCTTTAAGTTTATCATGAGTTTTTTCATCTTCTCTGATGTCATTCTCAATTGTTTCATCTTCCTGTCATAAAGTTCAGATTTAGGTAAATACTCATGGCAGTACTTAATCTAGGCCGAACATGCATGATTGCTAGAAAAAGCAAAGAAAAAAATACTAAACAGAATGATAGATGTGGAATTTTTGCAGTCCAAAGCTGGAACACACTTTTCTGTGTAAAAGATGTAAAAGACAAAAAGAGAGATAAAAGCTTGGAGCATAATGATTATAATTTTTTAAATTTCAGACTGTTTTTCCAATGTTTATACAACAACTTGTAACACTGTGATGGAAGCTGGCAAGTTGTGAGAAGAATTGCTGGTGATCTAAGAAAAACATGCACCTTATTGTTGTTTTACATTTTCTCTTCTTTGGCTGCCATACATGATTTATTTGTTCAACTGCAATGTGATGCTGTCCCTCATGTTTTAGAATAGGGTGTTTTCTTTGGGGTATACCAACAAAGCAAAGTTTTTAAGGATCAATGATATTAATTAATAAAGCTAAATGTAACAAATACTAAAGGTCATTATTTTTTTCTGGCTTTTGATTTTATTACCCACCATTGTTTCAACAATATGATTAAATAATAATAAACAGTATGTTCTATATAAACAGATGTCATCAATTCTTTTACTTTAGATTATGTGAATTAAGGAGACAATATTTTTCCCACTTTGCATATCGTAGTGTTACTGAATGGGTTTTGTCTTGCTTTCACCTTTTGCTTTTGTGTATTCATACTGTATGTATAATCCTTATGGAGAAAGTTGATAAATTGGTTGTTAACATAAAGTCATTTGTGAAGTTGAATGAGGTTAGATATAGGTCTCTTCAACATGTTGGAAGAATTTAATTAAAATGAAATTAAATTCTAAATTAAACTCAAGTAATAAATGGATGTTATCTAATATAGTAAGCTATTCTCATAAGAAATTATGCTGTCCAGTAAACCGGTTTTAGGTCTTGAGGCAAGGTTTTCTTAAAAATAATTGCATGACTATCAAATAAAGAAAACTAAGTTTTGGAGGTTTTTAGATGCTTTTTTTTCAGTAGTATAAAGTGACACAATATAGAAATACTAAATTCTTCTCCCAAATTCTTAGATACTGACAAAGTTTATTATTTCTTGTAAAATAAATGGGATTAAATATGGTAGCTATAAAGAAAAAAACACTGTCCACATGAGTAAGCAGTTAACTTTGCGATCCATTTACAGTGTAAATGCTTCTTCTAAACATCCCATTATATTTATTTCCAGCCATTGGTTTTTTTTAGAACTAGCTAGTAGTCTAAAAGCTATGAAATATGAAGAAGCAAGTAATATATTACATATGTTTTACATATGAATCCTTTTAATGTTAAAATGTTGAGGCAAGAGGGAAGTTGAATTCTAATGCTGTTAGAAGTAATGTAGAAAAGAGTAACTGCATCATTTCATGGTGGAAAAATATTAAGATTTTACTCTTTTCATAGGAATTTCTTGGGAATTAGAGAATAAAGGTGGAAAAACAATGTGTTTTTTAGAGCCTGTATTTGCTATGAAGTCAGAGCCCTTTGCTGAAGTGCTGCAAATACATTTATCTCTTCTAACTTAGAAGTACTAAAGTTATTGCATGCTATCTTTGTTCTGCAAGCAAAGACTTATTTAGACAGCCTGATTTTATCCTTCAGAAGGGAGTGGAAGTATCATTATAAAGAAAAAACCATTATGCATTTGAGGTTATTATCATCAGTGTGCTTCAGTTCAGACTGAGGAGTGGAATTTTGCAGAAGGTAGGATGTTCAATGTAGATTTATTTCCTCTTAATGAAGTGGCATTTAAATTGCTACTTTCTCTTGTTTGCTTTCTGGATAAATGATATCAGGACAGGGAGTCTCATGTTTGACATTTTTTAAGCCTTTTTTTTTTTAATGTAAACACATTATACTTAGACCTTTACATTTATACTCTGGGAATTGTGCATAGAACATACTAAAAGATCTTGCTGTAAACAGTGGAAAGGATTAAAAAAACCTCAAACCTGAAAAAAATTAGGTAGATTAGGTAAAACATTTTCTTTACCCTTTGGGTCTTGAATATTTTATATTGACTGATGGGTTTGGGTAGTCTTTCTCCTGTTAGGTGATACATGTCAGGGACACTTTCAGCATTGTGAAAAATATTTTAATACTTTGAATAACTAACAGTAAAAATGTATGTGTGCTTTCCTAACTAGCCCTCTGCAGAATTTTGTTTTTTTATCTCTGTATAAATAAATATAAAAATTTGGGCATTTTAATAAGTTGGTATTTTTTATTGTACCTTAAGGGATTAAAGTCAGGCTGTTAGACACCAGGATTAGACGAATTCATGTCTAGAGCTTCCACATCCCATGTTTAATGTCCAAAACTCTTGAAAATTGTATGAAATAATGAAGTCGTCTCTCTCAATAGATGGAAATTCACTAGTATGAATGTCTATGACTAGTTTAACTAATGCTTATCAAATAAGGAGATGCAGACTGAAAATATTACAAAAATTATGCTGCAGCAATGTGTTCCTTCTTGTAAAAGACCGGAGGATCCCTTGGAAATCAAAAGTCACAGTGGTGGTTCTCAAGCCTTACCATCAGCATTAGTTGATGTGGATGCCTCCATCCTCCAAAATACATTTTTTAGGTAGTGTCTTTTCTGCATTTTTTTCCAATTTTTTTTCCTGTATGATGCAACTAGGATTGTGAAACTTCGGGCTATTTCTGTTCCTCAAATA
Source organism: Aleadryas rufinucha (assembly GCA_013397815.1). Lineage (NCBI taxonomy): Eukaryota > Metazoa > Chordata > Aves > Passeriformes > Aleadryas > Aleadryas rufinucha. The sequence continues at coordinate 29,730 of VZTH01017368.1, read as the reverse complement.
GTACATATAGTATGTGATATCTACTCAGTTTAGAAAATTTACCTAAGATAACATCAGAACTGATATCAGTCATCCAATGTCCAGCCCATAAACTGACAGTTTAACTGATCTGTTCACAGGAAGTGGTTTGATGGATTTTATTCAGCTTCAAAGGACATGATGGTAGTTTATGATGACAGTAAGTAAAACAAAACCAATACACACTCAGATTTCTGTTCTGCTAGAAAAGCTACTTCTGGGATGTACTTTTTGTGATAGTTTTCTTTCATCTGCGATAAATAATGTCAGCTGTATGTTTAAGGCCTAAAAACTGATACTTATTTTTTTATCTCTTGAACAATAGTGTGGCTACAAAGGGTACTAAATACAGAATAGCCACATTTCAACTGTATATGTCAGCAGCAAGGCTGTGACTAACTTTTTAACCCAAAATTGATTTATGAAAAATTTCAGCACCTTGAAACTTTGCTGACTTAATTAATTGAAACTGTTGATCATGATGTCTGTAGTCTTCTTTATTGGTAGTTAGATGTTTTAAATGTATGGATGTCTTCAGGTGCTTTCCAGTTATAACATACTTTTCCCTTACTCAGATGTATAACAGAGAAAGGTTTTCCATTTAAAATCAAAGAAAGGGATATGTTTTTAGAGAGAATGATTTGCCATAATATTAGATATATTTCCATGCAAATTCAGGAAGTGGACTTGCCACTGGTAAGTGGCAGTGCTGGTAGGAAATAAAAGTGCACATGCATGTAAAGCAGATAAAAGAAAAATAAAATTTCTTTGAGCATTATTACTATTTTTAGTCCATTCTGTTCACTGCTTAGTGTTGCAGCTACTCCAGATTTCAAACACAAACCTTAAATGAAGATTACTTGCAACCTACAAATGAATACAGAGTATAGAAGGAGTTCTATAAAATAAGAGAAAAGAACTACCTTGTAACCAGAATGAACCTTAAATGAACCTTCATTAAGAATATGAAACCAGCTCCTAATAGACACAGGTATTGATCTAATTAACAGGAAGTGCAAAGCTGAACAAAAAGGTCCGATAGAATAAATTCAGATTGACATCATGTTGGCACAGAATTTAGGCAATAAGAAAACTCTCAATATCATTATCTCTCATCGGTTCTCCCCACCCCCATCCCCAAATACTCTAGTTTATGGTCAAGTCACCCAGAAAAGCTTTTCAGCATGCATATGGTAACACTGTGCTTTCATTGCAGAGTAATTTAGCAGAAAAAAAAAAAAGAAGAAAGAAGTCTTACAGCTTTAGGTTTTCCTTATGTTTTGAAAACAAGAAATACAATGTAATGAGAAAAGATGCATATAAAACACATTTTTCTATGTACTCTAAGTATAAAAAGGAGATAGAATGACTAGATTTTTTCACCAGTATAAAGCAGGGTAAAGCCATCCATTTCAGTGAAACTGTGCTGCTAAGGTGAGCATTGGACCAAACATCTTGTTCATCTCTCAGACAATATGCATTGTAAGGACTGGAAGACCATAATATACTACTTACAATATACTAGTAAACTCCTATTCATATTGATTGGTGACTTCCTATATTCTTACAAGATAGAAGATTAAATAATATTATTTTTTTAAAGTGCTGCTTTTGTCATAATAAGAGGTGAATGCTTTTACTGGTTTTCTTTTTTGGATTCTCACATTCCTATTTAGTTTTCCCATTTTATATTGAGTTTCAAAAAGAGTATTTTATGTTAAAAATGAAAGATACTTATTTTAAAAGTTTATCTGCCTAGAGTTGTAAGAAATAGGTAGGTACTAGCACTGCAAAGTACATACATTTTCTATACACACCTATCCATATGCACACATACATGTACAGTGTAGAATACAGTATACAGGAGAGACAGGCACGTAAGTGATTATGTGGAGTATGTACTGAGCTCTGGAAATTGGATGAAAATGAGAACCAATGGTTTTCAGGTGGTACACAAAAGTAATTCAAAAGTCTGTAAGTCCTATAAAATGCTTTCAAAGGCTTTGGGAATCACAACTCACAAGAGAAAGTAATTGTTGCATTTGCTCCAATTAAGGTTTACTCAGAAAAATGTAGTATGAAAATCTTGAAACTTAATCAACACAAATAGATAGGACACATACCCACTTTTTTATACTCAAATGCCTGTTTGAACTCACAAAAAGTAAATATAAAACACTGAGAAAGTGTATGATAATGAGCATATCTTGTTCTGTCAAACCACCTACATTTCTGATTATTTGTACCAAAAAGTTTCAAGGTCGAACGTTGTAACTGCACGTTCCAATTAGATAACATACTTGTGCATGAATTATTTTTAACTTTGACTCCAGAATTAATTGTAAAAAAAAAAAAAAAGACACACAGCAATTTGCAGGAAAGGCTTTTGAATTAATTTAAAAGAAAAAAAAAACCAGAACAAAACATAGAGATACTTGTTTGTTTTCTATGTTTATGGTCCCAACACTATGTTTTCTCTGAGATACATATTATATCTTTAATTTGCCCCTCCCTTTTCAGCTTTTTGTAGGTATTGCCTCAAAGGTGTATATGCTCAGTGTTACTAGAATTCTTATCCAGACCAGGATGTGGGTGATCTGCAGTGTAGATGTAGGTCTTCACAAATTAATGGTATTTTTGTTACATTATATGGTAAGTTTTTTCTTTACTTCCTAGAACTGGTCAAGATCCTACTTACACAAGGATAATTCCATCCAGAGTGAAGTAATTCCAGCCCTCAGTGAATATTTTGTCACTTCAGTTTGTACCAAGAAAAGAGAAAGCTACAAAGTTTTATTTGTATGCATACATTTGGTTATTCCACCATTCCACATTGCTGATATATAACAGTCATAATAATTATGGTAGCACATTTGCAATCATTTTAATTTATTCATAGCTAGACATTGCTATCCTCAAAGAAAACTTTCATGTCTAATGAACTCAGCTTGTTTACTCCTCCTTAGCAAACCTCATTTCAATCTCGTTTGAAAGTTAAGAAAGTTCTTTCCATTATTTTAGGGAAAATGGGAAAACATTTCTAAAATAAATATTAATTGCAGAATTCCCTTCTAAAAATGTTGGTTCTTCTGTCTTCTGTACATTGCGGAATAAATAGTATCACACCTTAAAAACAATGTATAACATTAATGCATAACATTAAAGGAAGATTCATTAACATGATTTGGGCCTAGAGTATGAAGTCTAGTAGCTTCATATGTATGTGTATATATAGCGTATAGCTGTTTCATTTTTAAATTAAACAAACATATTTTCTCTTCATATATGAAGATTTTCACTGAGTCTATTAACTGTCTAATGACAATTTCAACTAAATTATTGTTGCATAATTCTACTCATATTTCTGTCAGATGAGTCAGTGGCCAATTTTCATCTTCTTGAGAAGTGACTCCATTGAGGTGAGGTGTGTGTGAGGTATTTTTGTAGTTTGTTAAATTGAGATAAAAAATTAAATATCCAAAATACAGCTTGTAGCTCATTACGGTAGTATACGTGAGCTTGCATTATATCTGTGTTTTGTAAATAAAGCAATTCCATCTCCTTTGTAAACCCTGATGTTTTAAGGAGCATTCTGTTTCTTCCAGGAATAAGCACATAAATAGAACCAATATAAAAATATAATTTAAGATACCATTAATTGTGTGAGATATCACTAATTGTGTATATAAGACCATATGCCATAAGAAAACTGTCAGTAAAAGACTAACCTTTCTGTCTTTACAGCTATCCAAGTATGCTGAAAAACTCGCAACATGATTTCCAAGGGGTTTTTTTCTGAACTGTTAAAATTGCTTTGAGTCACCTCCCTGGGTGATGCTGGATCAGTGCAAACGCTGTAAATAGATCAATTATTTTTGCTGTGTGCTGAAAAAAAAGGTAGTGGATCTTCTGCATGATTCATAATTCATATAGTTCATGAAAGGGAGGATGGCAAGATTCAAATTTCCTCTCTGATGGAGGTAGTGACCTTGGATAGGTTTTGAAGGTTACTCATCTTTTAAGTGATTTGAACTTTCTTAAGGAAGTAGAAAATACAGGAGAGGGAACCTTTTAGTTTGTCATTCTGAGGGATACTGGTCAGTAGCACCTCAGGTACTCCTACCTACTTAAATGATGAGTAGGTTCTTTATACAGCTCATCTTGTGGATATTTACATTACAAGCATAGCTTACCACTTAAACCCTTCTCTTCCTCCACATTAAAATCACAGAAACCTAGGATAATTTAGGCTAGAAGGGGACTTGGACTGAGACACTATTCAAAACAGGGCCAATGGCAATATTTGGTCAAGTAGCTCAAGGTCTTTCCCAGTAAAGTTTGAGTGTATCCAAGAGTGGATATGGCAAAGCCTCTTAGATACCCTGTTCATTGCATGCTTAAGAACTCTTATGGATATGTTTTGTTTCCTTTTTTCTAGTCATATTTTCCTTTGGTCTTGAGCTGCAGAAATTGGACTTCTGGATATTACTCTCAAGTTTCTTCCCTGAATTTTAAGTAAAGGTGATGGAGTTGCTTTTCAGATCTCATAAAACTCAGACTACTTCTTATTACAAGCAGTATTCTTGCAGTATTTGCTTCTCAGATATTATCCTGTACTTTCCAGACGTCATTTGACTTTCTTGATTGAAACTAAAAAATATTGCTTATTTTTTTGGTGCGTTCTCCCTAATCTTGTTCCTTCAAATCATAACTCTGAGACCCTTCACCCTTTGTGTAACAAAACAGTGGCAGTTTTTACACTGATGATAAAATAAATGCAGAGAACAAGGACATGCATATGTATGAGGGAAAAAGAAAATTATATATGAAAAAATCACACATAAGTGTTATACTGTTGCAGTCTATTCTATTAATTGTTGTCTATAGATAAGTTACCTGTACATCAGACAGACGTAAGTTCTGTGAGAAATAATGGAGAGCTATATCTAGTTGTGAAAGATACAATTCATACACAGGAAAATTAAGAAGAATCAATGTGAATGTTCTGTTTGTGATCCAGGAAGACATTTGTATTTCTCGTTTGTTTTTTACTGGTTTGTTGAATTATCAGAAATATTGTTGGCCAAGCCTGAGCCTTAAAGGGTTGTAAATCGATATAAGCACTACTTTATCCATATAGGCTATTCCTGTAACACTGACACTAGTTGTCTTAGAAACTGATTTTCCACTATTCTTGGTACCTCTGTGACATTCTAATTAGAATCAGTGGGTCCTGAGTTTCCCATAATACCTGAGCTGATACAGGCAGGAATATTCCTAGCCAGGGGAGATAAACTGCCTTTTTAGAAGATGCTACCCAGACCAGTTTGTCTTGTCACAAGTATAGTGCCTGGATGACTACAGGAGCGCTGAGCTTTAAAAGTAAGTGAGATTCAACTATGGTGCCAAAGAAAGCCAGAGACACTCTGAGAGATTAAAGTAAAATGTGAAGCTTTTCTTCATCTGAATTTGTAACATTCCAGTCATCTAACTTCCATGATCTGCAGCACACTAACCACTAGGGAAAAGATTATGCAGCACAATATTGCATGGTCTGCCTAATGTTCGGAATCCCTCTTATTGGAGAAAACAGGGTTTAGGCTAGAGCTCATGCAAGTCAATCCAAGGGCAGGCTAAGGAATGTGTTGTATTGGTTTAGGAACTACACTGATTTTGGCCAAACAGATAAAAAAATTATATATTCTATTGTCCTGATGAAAACAGTAACATTTTGGAAAATCAAGTTTTTATTTTTAGAATCTGTGCATCAGTCTAACAATAAATAATAGAAACAGAAGTATTTGTATAGGAAAATTTAATAAGGAAAAAAATTATTTAAGAACTATGATCAGAGTGTCAAACTGCCCAGCAAGTATGAAGCCTCTGTTCTAACACAAGTAAAACCTAAATAGGAGATTACATTGTACAACAATGAAGTTTATTTACAGTCCTCAGTGATCAAACTGTACTGTGTTGAAACTCTATGGAAGTGACTGATGAGGCAAGTATCTACAATAAAAAATTAAAGGAATTTTACCAACCTGACATTCCTACTGCCAACACTTCTCTTCAATAAAAGATGAGTTAAAAAAAAATCTTCCTAGTGCTCAGGTTGCAGTTGTATAATTCTCTGGATGAGAAGTTTCTGCAACAATTTTTACTACCTTGACCCATCCTGCCTCCTGACCTGTTTCAAGAGAGGAAGTCCATGCAAAGTTACGTGTTTCTGATGGGTTAGAGCTTCCATATAAAAAACCAAAACTCGAGTTCATTAATTTCTTGACAGCAATTTCAGTATGGTTTCTCTTTCTAATGCTGACAACTACCATCAGCTGGACTTCATATACTTTAGTCACTGCTGAAACTGTATTTTAATTTGTTACAGAGTGCACAGGAGTCCTTAAAACTCTTCCTGTTCTCCTTAGCTTGTTATTGGTCTCAGTATCAGGTGTCCCCTAGAATAACGGATGTAATTTTATGAACTTGGTAACCGTTTCTGTACTTCTACCTGAAATTGGATTACATATATGAGATGTCATATGACAACAAGACAACATATTTGATGTCTTAGGTATTTTTTATATCCAACCCCCTGCCATGGGTAGGGACAGCTTACATTAGACCAGGCTGCTTAAAGCCCTGTCCAACCTGACACTTCAATGAGAAATCCACAACTTCTCTGGGCAGTCCTTGGCTTCCTTCTCAAAAATACTACATGCTTAAGCAAAGATTTTAACTGAACTGAGAAATGCAGACTGTAAGCATAGCTATGCCATATCCTACATACCATTCCCTCAAATTCCTTTGGAGAAAGATAACTTTTGATCTGGAAGGAGAAGAGAAGTTGTGTGTTCACTCACATTGCATGGGAGTCTTATCAGGTTTGTTTTGAGAAACAGGAAAGATAGGCCACATTCATTTTCTCTGAAGAACTGAAATGGGAGCGGTATCAGTATTTTTGGTTAGTTTAGTTTGGTTTGAAACTGAAAAGGAAGGGAGAAAAGGGTTTTGTTCCTTTGTTTTTGCAAGGAAAAGTCAGAGCTGAGCACATCTGAAATGGTGAGGGCTCTGCATACTCATCCTTTGTTTTTCTTCTCTAGCTAATGTTTGCTGCTTTCCATCCAGACATCTTTAGGGATGAAAATCTTCCCAATCAGGTTTATGCAAATGCATTTCATTAGCTTTGGACAATGGCTCAGATACTTGTATTTTACATTGTATTTCAAGTTAATTAATTTTAAAACTTATGGGAAATAACTTCAGAAGTTATCACTGTGTACATTAAAACCAGAAGGTGGGGTTTTTTTAATTATTATTTTTATTTTTTAATATCCCTCATAGTAGCATTTGACTACTGTGAAAAAATTCAACAGATGTTTTTTTCAACTCTTATCTACAGGTAGAACCTGATAGCAAGTATTAGACTTGTACATCTCTAAATTTACTTTGATGCAGGTTGGCAGAAGCAATAGGTACAGCAAAACTAATCTTTCCAATAACATATGTCTCCTAGAGAGAGACAGGACTGTATGTATTAAAAATAGCTCAACTGAAGGAAAAAATATATTGACTAGGGTTTTCTTATCTGATATTTACTTTTATGTACTGGCAGCCTACCTTCTTTCTCTCTTCTCTTCTCTTCTCCCATGAGGAATAAAAAGAGGTCTGTTCTCCTAGTAGATCTCCTTTTATTTTTTATTAATGAAAAGGGGAAAAAAAATCTTTGTTTTTGCTTCCCTCTCCTAGTTTTTGAGATCAAAATTGAGCTATACTTAATTTTGAAATAATCACACTTCTTTCCTCCTCACTGTTAACAAGTGTCTCCCTCCAGAGTAATATGGTGAAGAGCTCTGTAGAACAAATATTTGAGTTACTGCACGTTCGTTTTAATAATCTTATTAAATATGTAATTTAGCTTCCAGTTATTGTCATATCCAATTATTTTTTCTCATTTATTAATATGAATAAAGATCTATTTGTGATTGTATTTTTAAATAGGAAAAGCTTTCTTATATATAGAGGAAGAATTTCCTGGATCAGTTTTTTTTTTTTTTAATATGAAATTTGGCTTGACTAAAATGGAATTATAAATAAAAGATTGATTACAATGTAATTACAGAGAAAATTGAAATTTTGGGTTATGAGGAGGACAAAACACTGCTATTTAATAGTCATCTGTTCACTTATGTTGTTGAGTTGCAGGGATCTATACTGTAAGCAGGATGTTCTTGTATGATTGTTTCATGTTCAGATACAGATCTTCCAGATTTCCATACCACCCACATCCTGAGCTGTCTGAGTAGGAAGGCATCTGTCTCCTTGACAGTACTTCTGATATATCCATGTTCCCTCTTAGCTATTGAAAACCTGGAACTCACCCACAGAAGGCAGACAGCTGTTTTCCTCCCCCTGCAACTCTGCCTGTGTTTCCTCCAAAGTTCAACAAGCCTGGTTGTATTTCTTTATTTGTCAGATGAGTCTCGCCTGCTCCAGTTATACCCTCAGCTGAGATTCCCAATTCCATCAAAGCAGAAAACATATTAAATACATCAAACTGGCACTTACTCCTTAAAAATTTCTTCCAGAATTTGTTTAATTACTTTTGTGATTTCGCATCTATTATATATGATGTAAATATTGTTGCTGGTGCAGTTGCTGCTGATTCTGCTTTTTTTTTTTTTTTTTTTTTGTTCTGAAGCAATGTAGCAAAGTTAAACAATGACAGGCTACTCCAATTCAGTGACGGCATTAATTCAACTTCTAAAAATGTCTGTGAAGTAGCAAAATATTATTTACATATTTAGAGACAAGCACAACAGAGATACAGTGACTTGTCATAACATTTGAAGCAGGAAAGAAACAAGCTCCTGTAATATGTTTCTTGTTTTGTGTGGTTTTTAAGCTCATCTGTCCCCCTTTATCCTGCAGAATCATTCCTATTTTAAAGCACGTGTCTGTCAGGCACAGACATCTTCTGTTGTTTAACTCCTTTTCCAGGTAAAACTAGAGAGAAAAGATTGTCTCTCCATTCATGGCTTCTCCAAAGTAGGCTGCTTCTCCAAACTAGAGCAAACTTGGAGAAAATACTGTCTCCGAGTTCAATAAAAAATGCGCATCTTCCCCCTCCCGTCTCTGCACCAGTATATTAAAGGATTAGATAAAAATATGGAAGACCATTATGCATGCTTCAGGGTGAGACTGATTGAAACTTGAGAATAAAAGCTAACACAGATCTCAATACTTAGGTCATGAGTATAATTTTCTTAAAAAGCCTCCTTTTTATTACAATCAGTGGAAGTGTCAGTGCAGGTGGTATTCCAGGCTTGTACATACCTCTGATGGTCATGGTTGAAATACTCTCCCTGTAACTCAGGCAATGCTTCACTGGAATATCAGGACCAGGGTCAGATGTTCCTGACATACGGTATCTAGGCAGTACACACAGCCACTGCACAGTGGTGTGCACAGCAATGTGCTTAAACTTCCTATCTAGTTAATGGTGGAGAGAACAGACCCTGAAAACTTGAGGTTGTCAGAGGAATCAAGTCCACCCAAATGCTTTCCTTCTCTAATTTACACTTAAGTGAGATACTGCCAAGGTGTCTTCCACTGGAAGTAGACGGAGGTAACAGGAGTTGTCACTCACTTGTCTGTCTTAATTTAGACATCCTCTGAGACTGCAACAGGCATTTTGTTCACTTCATTTTCATACTAACGTAGCAGCTGGAGCAGAATAAATAACCTGGCATGGGACCTGAGCTCTGAATGCTTCATAGCCCAGAGCAGACTGAATCCAAATTGCAAGGGAATACCAAGGAGTGTTCTGGTTAAAAGCATTTTGCCTCTTGCTGAAGCTGAGGCAGGCAAACAAGTTTATGGGTCAGGAAGAGTACAAATTATTTCTATCCTGAATGTCACCTAACTCAGCTGGAAAGAGAACAAATATCTCTACGTGTTTTAGAATGGTTTGGTTTTGTGTGCAGCTGTTTAGTTAACAGTCAATGGTAGTGTAATGCAGAGTTTACCAGAAAGCTGAGTCTGAAGCCTCAAGTTTACCCTTCTGTTAGCTAAGTATCAAAAAAACCTCAAGAGCACACAGCCTGCCTTGCCCTTGTGTGCCCCTTCGCTAACACATCTTCGACAGCAGGGAGCAGCCACCATCAGGGCCCCATCAGCAGCTGACCTCTACCGTGATGGAGAGATACAAGGAGCTGATACATGCTGGCTGATATTTATGAGAGAGTTTCAAGTTGAAACTGGGTTCTGGCAATGGGTAACACATGGTTGACTTTTCACAGGATCAACCTAAAATCATCTGGTAATTTTTGAGGCTTATGTGACCTGCCCACAGTAACATCCTGGCTTAAATCTTAGCCAACAAGGTACAGCCACTGGCCATCACTGTGTCTCAGCTGTGGGACCATCAGGCTGGTTTAATGCAGAATTGCAGTGATACTATGGTCATCATCAGCCTGCTGCATTTTGCCTCATAAGAACCTGTTCCAATGATATTATCAGTCCTGGCAGCTGTACAATACTGAATGCAAAGCTCTGAGAGAGAAGCCCCAGGTTAATGCTGAGGGATGTAGGGAAGCGTCAGCAGCTGGCCAGCTGTCCTGGTTTCAGCTGGGATAATTTCTTCTCAGTAGATGTTGCAGTGCTGTGTTTTGGATTCAGAATGAGAATGGTGTTGATAACACACTGATGTTTTGGTTTTTTGCTAAGTAGTGTTTATCCTAGTCGAGGACATTTTTTTCCTTGTCTCATGCTCCGCCAGTGAGGAAGTTCACAAAAGAAACTGGGAGGGAGCATAGCTGGGACAGGTGACCCAAACTGACCAAAGGGATATTCCACACCAGAGAATGTCATGCCCAGTGTATAAACTGAGGGGAGTTACCTGGAAAAGTGGTCAATCTGGTTTCAGGAAGCGGGGAGGAAACGGGGTCTGGTATCAGTCAGTGGGTGGTGAGAAATTGTACTGTGCATCACTTGGGCTTTTTCCCCTTCTTCTTATCATTATTATTATTATTTACCATTATTATTGAATTTTCAATTATTAAACTGTTCTTATCTCAAAATACAAGTTTTACTTCAGTTCTCCTCCCATTCCACCAGGATGAGGGGGAAGGAATGGTGGGAGATTGAGCGAGTAGTTGCATGGTATTTCATCTCCAGCTGGGCATAAAACCTATGACACCAGATAATTCACTGTGTGTCAACTATGTGCTGCAGATGCCAGAACTCACTAAATCACAATCAGAAATTATGTCCTAGATTCCTTGGAGAAGGAATAAAGGCAGCTGAAGGGTACAGTTTGGATCATTGTGTTAGTAACTTATGTGAGTTTTAAAAAATATGAGGACTGGACAACAGGAAACCGTCATGAAGAGTTTTCTACACAAGAATGCTGTTTGGTAGTACACAGCACAGAAAATTCAGCATAGATTATCTTCTGAACACTGTGTTTTGGGATAAAGTTCAATTATTGTGCCAAAAACTGCCTCAGCACTGTTCATTTAGAGTTTGTGAATGAAGCAGAATTCAGTGATCTGACCACCAGGGCTGGATAGGCAAGTTATTTACCTTGGATCTTTTTACTTGTTTCTCTGAGACAATTGTGGAATGAGCCTCCCAAATTCAGTGAATATTTAGGATTTTATAAATTAATGTTTGTAACTGAGTTTGTAAAATTTTGTGTGTTTTGAATATATTTTCTGTTATTAAATTTATATAAAAGACAATACAGATTTGATAGCATGAAAATACTTTTTAGCAAGAGGGAATTGTACCTTCAACTAGTTGAAAAATATTTATTGCAATTGACAGACTATATATCTCATTACTTTGTTATATTCTCTATTAAAATACCACCTTTTGTATATAGGTGGTAATCACTCCATTTGACAATCTAGCAGAGATACAATGTCATCTTCCTCACTCAGTTGTTCCTCATAACCCTGTGGTACTAAAACTGTACACAATATTGAGGTGTGTTTTTAAAAATCACATAATGAAGTAAGGAAAACTCCTTATATTCAAGTATCTGGTTTTTTCAGTCATTTATTGTGACACTCAAACGTTATTAATTTCATACATTCACAGTTAGTAAGTTGTCTCCTCAAAATACAAATACCGGTGTTTGCACAAAGCCCTTCTGACCTCATTACTTAGTCTACACTGAAAAACCCAGTTCTCCTCTCTTCCTCCTCTCCCTTCAGGAGGCCTTAGAGCATGTAAAAGAAACACTTTTATGAATGTTTTTTGGCTCAATTGATGCAGCAATATATTATTAGCTTAGTGTAACTCTCTCAAAATTTTATGAGGCTTCACAGAGTAGTTGAAATGAACATAAGTTTTATGTTCCATACCTAACAGATCATGCAAGTTTCTGTCATTATCAGTTAGGATATGCTTGATCAAGTTCTGGGAGTTGACAAATGATGAAGTATTTTTTCTTCACTGTGATACATCTGAAAGTCAATAGATTATTACGGAGACTGGTTCTAAGTTTAAAAATACAGAGTGATTATTGTTACCAAAGCTAGGTATAGTTAAATAGTAGGAAAAAAATGTAGAAATTCAGAAAGGTATTCAAAAACCAAGTCATATGATGCAAGAAAACATCCTTAGTGTGTTTGCTTCTCACAGCTGGCAGGTATGGTGCCTTCAAAGCTAAGTTTTGCATCTTACTACCCATTTTAACTAACATTCTAAAACCTGAAGGCACTGAAGTATGTTTTAAATAAACATACTCATCAACTTTCCTTTTATTTTTTTTTTCTTAGAACTCCTATCCTCAAAAGAAGCAGAGTGGTATCACTGGAGCATAGGAGGAAGAGCCTTGAACCTAGTTAAGTGAGCTTAGACTAGATTTTTCCAGAGGAAAATTTATGCAAAAAAAAATAGGCCATGATGTAAATATTTTGTTTATCACAGATCAGTGAGTTTATTTTTACTTCATGAAAATGTTTCTGTTTTTTTAAAACCTTACATTGGCATTTTTTCAGGGAATGATAGAGTAAGGGAATAAGCTAATCCAGTCCAAGCCAGGTGAGTTGCAAGCTTTAGCAAACTACACTTCTGTACATCCATCCTGCTTTGTGGGATCCTGACAGGACAGAATGGTTTATTTGTTTGGTCTGTTCTAGAAGATGAAATAGTTCTCTTTTTTTAATAGAAATCAGGAAAGAGACACATAGGGAATATTAGGTCATAAGCTGCTATTTGCATACTAAGATCTTAATTATAGGTAAGTGCAAATTTCAAAAGGGATGTTAATTTCAATTATATGCTCCACTTGGTCCACTTAAGACCCCATTACTTTGTTCACTCAGTTGGAGTGAACATCATGAGGATAAAATTAGGTTGTCCTGTGTTGAAGAAACAACTGTATTGTCCTCGTTTTCTGTGAGGCAATGCAGGAGACTGACTGCCTCTTTTATCATGGAGAGCGTAACAGTGGCAGCACTTTGTTCCGTGTTGCAAGTGGAAGTACCCAACATGAAACATGAAACACTGCTCGAACTGTGGTCTCATACTCTTTTTACACTAAAGCACTGGTTTCCACTAGGTGAGTGTACTCTGAGATGTGACTTGCTCACAGTACAAGACAGAATGTTATGTACTGAGAAAAAATGTTTCCTTGTTGCCTACTTTTATATGCCTATTGTTAGTAAAATATAGTAAAAAAATAACTCCCTCTTTTTTAATTTCTCTGGGGTTTAAATGCATAATAATGTAATATGAATTAATAAATTTAGATTAGTTTGATTGAAGGTAGAATTTTTTTTTTCAGTCTAGAGCTGGGTTTATACTGAACTTCAGCATAAATGACCTTCCCAAATGTATTAAACATCTGAAGGACTGGAAAAAAAAAAATTGCCTTGAATATCTGACTACTTGCATGTCAGTGGCAAACATACCTAACGCAAGTTTATTGTGGAAAAGGAAACCGTTATGCCCTTCAGACAAGGTACCCTGCACTACATGCATCTACATGAAGCAAAGCATCCCATGACACTTAGGAAATATCCAAGGTAATAATCTTAGTTGTCCTGACCAATATATTGTTTCTGAGTAAAATAGGAACAAGTAGTTGAGATCTTTTAGTGAATAATATGACCTCCTTTGTTTGCCTACATAATGAATTGGCAAGACATATTTAACTTGGTGAAGTACATGGCAATAATGCAGTAATGCCAATGAAAATTTTTTTTTTAAGATTATACATTTCCTGGGCATTTTAATCAAGTCTTCAGAATAAGACAATCTTAAGAATTCATTCATAATTTGGTGTTATTTTTCCTTGCTAATATTTTAGCAAATATAATTATGGTGTAATGAATTACGATATTGAGGATCATATTTACAATTTTATACATAAAAGACAATATCATCTCCCTGATAAGCAGTTAAATAGATAGCTTTCTTATTAATAGCACAATGATACAATCAAATGATGGGTAATTTCTATTACCATTATAAATAGATAAGAAGTATATAGATGTGAAAGAAGCATTGATGTGGAAAATGTTAAAATAACAAATCTTATTAGATGAAAGAATTTAGAAATAACTTGTCAAGAGGGTAATGACCTCAATTAAATTTTATGTGCAATTATAATTGGCATTTTTAATAAAGGAATGCCATTGCAAATTGCATATTTGATATAATATTACAGGGCATCTTATTTCCTCTGGCTTGCATTTATATTAAATAAAAATCTTTGGGATAATCAAGGAAGATTCATAATTTAGCGTTTTGAGAATCTGCTCAGATGATAGGTTTCAAATAGTTTCAATACAAATGAGAAGAAAGTGGGAAAGTTATCTGATAGTGATCCTTTTGCTCTTTTTACCTAAAAGATGCTGCTATTCAATATCTTTTGTTGATGTGTGTATTGTTAGATGTAGTCAAGGTTGCAACATCCTCAAGATGTAGACAAATAGAATCTTTATTATTAATACATCTAATTTGAGTAAAGAAAATTCACTGTGTGCAAAACTATCTATATAATTTCCTGAGAAAGTTCTAAAAATGACCCAGTTTTCATCTTTTGTGCATGTAGCTATAAGGAAAGTATAATGCCTTACATTTTCATTCTGGTCATGCGCTCAGTTTCTACCTCCCAAACTAATATTAAAATAGCAACTTCAAAGTAGTTGTGCAAATATAATCAATGATATGTATTGGGGAGGAGGAGGGGCTGCCTGTGGAGTCCTCCCTCCAAAACACTACTCACTATAAGCTTCTTCCAGATTTATATTGTCATGTAGTTTTGTTAATATTCAACCTAGATAGACTTAATAACAATAGAATTGTGCAGGTTTCAAATCTGGGAAAATATTACAAAGAGAAAAGTAATCTTAAACCATCTCTCAATGTTTCACGTTTCTCCTTGGCTTACATTAAATGGTAGGAGAAGGGTTGCAGTTGTAAATGTAATAGTAGAAGGGATGAGTTTAACTGGTGGAAGAAAAAGCTACAAATAAGAAATATTGGCCTGGGGATGACATAGCAAAAATTAAGCTATAATAGTTGTTAGGAAAGTACTTAATAGAAATTCTAAGCAAAAATAAATGGTGTCTATAGCATTTGCAAATAAGCAGCTGGTACCATTCACAGTCTACCCCAATTACCTTCTGTTAATCTGGCACATCTTTAAAATGAAACACTGTGCATAATTTTTCATGGTTCAAATACTGCAGACTTTTCTTCAGGCACACCAAGAAAAGCCACTATCACAAGTGACCTGTGTAATTGAATGTGAATAATTTTAGAAACAGATTTCCACAGAGGGAAGGAGAACTGCGGCCATGGGGAATCCTCAGCATTTACTTTTTAAATTCTGAGTTGATACATGAATGTAAAAAGAGATAAACTGATGTTGTTGAAAAAGAAATGGCTATTCTTTAATGAAAAGTGTATCATTTGCATACTGTCATATGTATGTAGATATGTTTGTAGATACGCTTGGGATTTACTGTAACCCAAGGACTAGATGCTGATGTAGTTTTGAAGATGAAATGTTTTATGGATGAAGAACAGAGTACTGCTCCGTCAAAGCACATTTCAACAGAAAACTCTGGGGAAGGGCTGCAGTAACTATTTCACAGATTAGGTGAAATTTGGACATTTAAGACCAAAAGCAACCCATAAATCCTGTGTTTCATCTAGCTTTGGAGTAGCCTAAATCGATCTTATAGCTACATTTTGGACTACAGTTTTTAATTCACCAGGACTGAAGATCCTTTCAATCCTTGAGGCTAATGCTTAGTTCTCATGAAACGCACTTGGGATCCCATATGACACTAATAGTTACCTGGCTCTAGAGTGACTTTCTGACTGAGATAAAGTCATGAAAGTCAGTTGTAGCAAGGATGAAATTTATACCAGTTAATCTTGCAGCTGAGTATTCAGTTGGTTTACCTTTTTTCATAAATAGTAACCATATTTAATTCCTTTACAGAAAGAAATTATCACATTTCTCAAAATCTTGTCAAAGGGATTAGGTTGTGTTAGCAATCCAGAGCTCTAAACTGATCACCACAGTCCACTGGAAAGTGTATTCTTACAGTTTTACCAGGAGAATTTTGTTTCTTCTTTTTTTCAAGATTGTCCCAGGAATCCCATTTGAAGTTTTCTTGTATTAAATAAAATATTTAAGACTAAATGTACACTTTTTTCCACCTACCTTTTTGACAGGTGGGGTTTTTTGCGGTATAAAATTTGTTGAACTTTCTGGAACAAGCAAGCTGTAAAAATCAGGGTTTCTGGAGACAAGAAGTGCTTGAAGTTGCAGAAAACTGAGATTAGTAAGACACTTTGAAAGCTCTTCTGTTGCTCAGGGAAGCTTTTCTCTGAGCAACAGAAAACACTTTGTTTTGCGCAAACACAGAACGCTAAACTACTGAGCGGTACCCTGTAAGTTAATGTGTTGTGCTGTTAATTCACAAATATACTTTATTTTATCATCAATTTTTCAAATTTAAATTATCTTACTGAAATATTTACTGAATTATTCAATTTTGAAATTATTTTTATCCACTATATAACTAGGCAGCTGATCACCAAAAAGAGATCTACTTTATCCATGTCAGTCAATGCTTGTCTACTTGATTAATTGTATTATAAAATTCATCGTTGCATAACATCAAGTAACACAAGGGAAATAGTGGCAGTGTTCTAAATTACATTTGGAAAATTAGTTCCTCTCCTATATCACCTCTTTTTGTAGCTTAGTGCATTACTATTAGGTTTTCAAAATATTTTAAATATGATTTGGAATATGAAGCTTATTATAAAAGCTGTCTTATACACTCATGATATACCTGTGACAATGCACTCATGATCAAGTTCTCATATGGGAAGAAACAAAAGATGGAACCTTTTGGAAGGTACTATTATTTGCTATCACTGCATCTTACAGTCTGGGGTTGTGGGGTGTTTGTCAATGAAGCCACCACTTCCTACTAGTCCGGTAAAAGACTTGTCTGATGTTTTTAGTGCTTAAAACAATACATGCTGCTATGACAATTTTGACTGCCCAACAAAATCCTGACAGATGTTACTATAACTGGGAACTCGTAGAAGAGGATTTAGAGTCATCTAAATGCCAAAAAAAAGCATTTCAAGCTGAGAAAAGGCCAAAAATCAGAGGATGGAATTGTATATCAAGGAATCTCTTATTATCTCATGTTGATCACCAGATATCCGTTGCAATGTAAAAAATTGTTGGGGGAGGGGAAAGTCTTTTTATATAAGAACAGTAACATGATTACCCCTCTGTTTGCAAGAAAGTAATCTGATTTCCAAGTGGCTAAAGTATAAGACCACAGGGTAAGTACTGTATTATCTCTTAGAACGACAATGTAGCAATGATAATACTATACTTCTAAAACAAATATAATTATTTCATAATAAATAAACTTGTCTTTCCCACACAGATAAAAAACCCTAAGCTCTTTGCCTTTTCTATGGTTTCTGCAATAGACCTGAAGTAACTTGTAAACTCTTGACTATTTCATGTCACTAGAATGTAGATTTTCTTTACAAGATTTTTATTAAAAAATACTGGTTCAACCAAAAGAGAGTGTAATGCTGCCATACCTGGGGTTTTTTTGCTATACCACCTCACTTAAATTCCTTAGGAAAGAATGATTGCCATGATATACTTGTATCCCTAAAACATAATATGGAAACCACAGCCTGGGAGTCTAAACAAAGGCCTTTGAGATAGTGCGCTAAAAGTTAAATCACTGGCAAGTATTCAGTGCCACAACATTGATGTGCTCCATGGAGAGTTTGAGTAAAGTCTATGGGTTCTTTTCAGTATTCAGTACTATTTTACATTTTTCTTTTTCTGTTCTTTCCAATAATATGCTTAGAAATCCTACCTGGGGCTTTCTTATTTTAATTTTTTTTTCTGTTGCATGGTACTCTATTTTTTCCACTTTGCGAAGAAACCATGCTAGCAGGATATACACATTATCTAGCCAGAACTAACGAACCTGTAGGATAAGCATCAATATCCTCGCCAACCCCCATGTGAGACCTAACGCTTACCTTTCTTACTATCTGTGGACTTTGACAAAGTTCTTCTACTTAACTATGTAATTTTCTCAGCCAAGGCTATATAGATGGACTCTATCAAAAAGACTTCGGATCAGAACCTCTTGGAGAGGAGTTAGAATTAAACTTGCAATTGAACAGTAGCTTGGAGGGGGTAGAAATAGAAATGCTGCTGAAAATAAGAAACAGAGTAATACCTGATAATGAATTTAATAAATTTAATAAATTCATTATGGGAGCTCCACCCAATGCTCAGCTGTAATTGAGTGCAGGACAAAAAGGATATTTATAAGTCCCTTTGATTCTCTTGTTAACACAAAAATATGGAGAGGATAGGGGCCGTATAAAGAACATCAGGTACTTAATTCAGTAAAAGTAAATTATAATTTCAGCTACCATAGAGTAATAAGATGGAGAAACTCTTTACCTTATGCTGCTTGAGAATTCATAAAAAAGCAACAGGAAATGTTTGGGGAAATGGGGAAAATGGAAATGGGGAAAAACCACAAGCTCCACCTTTTATTGTTATTTCTTATGGTCTTCAGACTTGAAGAAGCCCATCTTAGAGTTTAGACTTATGCTAAGTCAAGCTGAATCACTGATTGGGTTTTTTTCCTACTGGGATTTTGTTTTCTGTTTGTTGAGTGTTTTGAAAAAATATGTCTTGTTTTCATTACTTTGCTTTTCATAATCTTGACCAGTATATATTTCATTTGTTCATTCATCATAGTCAAATGCTATCTTCATGAATCAACTCTGGTGTCAGTGATGAACACTTATTTTGTAGGTGAGAAGCAATTGGCTACATATTCAAAGCAGATATTTCATTCACAATTTATCCTCTGAAAATCTGGATCATTCTCAATGCTTTTTAGAATATGTTTCAAAATGTATAGACTCCATAGATAATGCATTCATTTTCTTTGCTAATTAAAAAAAGGTTTTAGTTTTAGAGATATGGTAACTTTAGAGCAGTAAAGTACTTTATATAATTTATATAAAAAAGTATTTTCTTTGATGCTTTATATAAAAAATTCAAACCTATTTGTATAGCCGGTTTTGGTAAAGGTTTTTTAATTTGATTATATTTAGTTGAAAAAGACATGCCAGATATCATACTGAAGTTCTCTTGAAAGTAATCTCAGGTTTAGATGGGGCAGAGATGAATTCAGAGAGTTGATAAGCTAATCAGCATTATGATACACAGCTATGAAAAAGTAATTTAGAATATTGCTGTTTATATTCCAATAAAATATTGAAGGTTCACATTGAACTTTCAATCAAACCTCCAATGATTGGACAAGATCAGCTAGATCTTGTCCAATCAGAGAATGATCAAGTGTCTGTAAAGAAGTTCTCAGTCAAAACAGAATAGAAAGTGTGGGAGGGAAATGATTATTTTAATCTCTTCTCTTAAAATTATCTCTAGGATTATTTCAGGCATGAGGAAAGTCGGCTTGATAAAGCTAAAGCATCATATTAACACTAGTAATTTCTTACATTGTATCTGAACATATCCTTGGGCTGCTCTTTAGCAACTCCTCTATTTTGTCTGCATCTCATAAGCCCCCTTTCCTTGAAAAAAGAAAAGCAAACCCAAACAATTTTTCTTTGTTTCTAACAGGAGCAATGGTTTGAAAAGTTTTCCCTACTTAATTGGCAGAAGATGCTGACTTATACAGAAACATATATATATATATTTCATTATAAATATATATATATTTCTTTTTAAACATTTTTTTGAACCCATAGGCTTGAATGAAACTGCTGACATAAATCCATGTTCAATACTTTGATGAATGAGGAACATAGTACTATTTTTTATTTATGCTGTGCCCTAAAGCTGAGCTTAAATTTAGAAAAGACAGAAGATAAAAGAGTTTGAAAATAAAAAATATTGTT
This sequence comes from Aleadryas rufinucha, assembly GCA_013397815.1. NCBI lineage: Eukaryota > Metazoa > Chordata > Aves > Passeriformes > Aleadryas > Aleadryas rufinucha. Next base: position 9,240 of record VZTH01017368.1, on the reverse strand, counting down.
CTTTTGTGACTATAGAAGCATGGAATAATATAGTAAGTGGGTTATTGCTATTGCGTTTTCTCCAACTACCACATAATGCATTTTAATTTATTGTCTGAATCCAAGCTTATGTCTGCTCACTTACTGAGTGAAGTATTTAAATAGAAGTTACATTAGGAGATCTAAAGTTAAAAATGCTTTACTTGAAGATACCAAAAAGTTCCGCTGTATCAGCAAGCCCATCAACAGTACCGGGTTGGTGTAGAATGGCTAGAAAGCTGCCCAGTGGAATAGAGCGTGGGGGTGCTGGTTGACAGCAGCTGAACATGATCCAGCAGTGCCCAGGTGGCCAAGAAGGCCAGTGGCATCCCGGCCTATATCAGCAACAGTGTGGGCAGTAGTACCAGGGCAGTGATTGTCCCCCTGTACTCGGCACTGGTCAGGCCGTGCCTTGAGTGCTGTGTCCAGTTCTGGGCCCCTCACTGCAAGAAAGACATTGAGGTGGTGGAGTGAGTCCAGAGAAGGACAACAGAGCTTGTGGAGGGCCTGGGCTCAAATCTTGTGAGGAGCAGCTGAGGAAGCTGGAGTCATTTAGTCTAGAGAAAAGAAGATTCAGGGGAGACCTTATGGCTCTCTACAACTACCCGAAAGAAAGCTGTAGCCAGCTTGGAGATGGTCTCTTCTTCCAGGTAACAAGAGACAGAACAAGAGGAAATGGCCTCAAGTTGCACCAGGGAAAGGCTGGATATAATGGAAATTATTCACTGGTTCACTGAAAGAGTTGTCAAGCATTGGATCAGTCTGCCCAGGGAAGTGTGGGAATCACCATCCCTGAAAATGTTCAAAAAACATGAGGGCATGTTGCTTAGGGACATAGTTTAGTGGTGGAATTGGCAATGCTGGGTTAACCATTGGACTTGATGATCTTAGAGGTCTTTTCCAGCCATGATGGTTCTGTGAGTCTGCCTTTTTCAAATATCATTATTGTGTTTGACTGTGGCATCTTCAAGATGCCCTGGTAAAAATTAGTATGTTCATTAGTATTAGGAAATAGCTTCAAACTTGAAATCTAGTTAAAGCTTTCCATATACCCTTGTACTGAATGAAAAAAACCCACAAAAAACAAAACCCCCAAAACCATTTATCAGAGGTTACAAATTTGGACATAATCATATTTAGATCATATTTAGTATGGGATTTTTGCATTATGATCTGCATGGTGTTTTACAGAAGCCTACATTTCTGAATCAGATTTTTCTGTGGATACTTTTTTTTGGATGCTTGTTTTAAGCTAGATGAGCAAATCCCATCTTCTCTGCCCCTATCATAATTTTCTGCATGTTAGTGCTATAGGCAGGAATTTATACATATTGTAGCAACTCTCAAAAATAAGTATTGCCTTTTGGATATCCTAAAAGATCCATGAATTTTAAAATATGAATCATAAAATAAGTATATATATACACACAGATTCATGAAATTGCACTTGCATGTTTTTCATACCTGAATTCAGTGATATTTACCAGTTGTTTTGGCTTATGTTCTGCCATAAAACCACTGAAATGAGAGACATGTGAAATACAGTTTTAAAATGAAAAAGAATAATGCTTTCAGCTATATCTGGGTTTAGACCTGGAGACCCATCTGTAAATTGCAATAAAATGAAATTTTGCACAGATCTGTATACGCAACATTTATTTGAAACAATTTCTAGATGAGACAAAGAGGATAGATCTTGTCAATCCAGTCTTCAACAAAACATTTATTGTAGTTATGCCTCACTGAACACAATGAAAGTGTCTACTGATAGAAAATTAGTAAACATGTAAGTTACAGCAACTAATATGGATAAAATTTTGAGCAAAAGAAAGGATGAGAGCACACTCTGGATTTCTATCTTGCACTGAAAAGGAGTTAACCAACAGACTATCCAAAAACTTTCATGGTTGATTAGTGTTTTCATGGGGTATGATAGAAAAGGTAGAAGCAAGCTCGTAATGCTTTATAATAGTACAAATTTGAAGAGCTTCCTTGATAAGGAACAGGATTAAAATGTTATACAGGAAGAAATTAATGAGTTGAAGAGTTGGATTAATGTATGTGAGAACACAATTTAGACTACACCCTCATCTATCTAGGGACATAAAGGAAGAACTTCTACAGTTAAATAGGTTTTCATCATATACAAATAAATAAAGAAGTGAAAAATGTGTATATGAAACATAGTCAGGCCATCATGCCATTTTTAGCTATGAAAAAAATAACTGCAGACAAAATATTCCTAGGACAAATGAACAAATGATCAAGTATTCTTTATAACACTGTCTTGACTATAAATGTTGGTTTTAACAGATGTGAAAGTCTGAACCAGTTTTTCAGGAGAGGAGAGGATGTGAAAATATAAGAATCTAGTTATACCTATGGTACAATTTGTTATCAGGGTTGTCTGAGAAGATGCCTTCTGTCTGTTTTTCCCCCTCCTCTTGTTCAACAATAACCCAATGTTACAAATATATTTCCTTTCTCAGCTGCAGTTAGAGCACTGCTATCAGTGTCTGACACCTTCATCCCCGGTTCTCAGTCAGACTGACTAAAAGTCATTCTGAGTCAGCATGTCAAGAATATTCTGACAAAGACTCGAGTAAGTAAAAGTTACAAGGAAATTGGGAGACATTTACAATTGCAGAAAATGGATCTTGTGGATATTTGGTACAAGCAAATTTCAGGTGAGTTGGAAACAGTGCTGGAAGCAATGAGGAGAACTGTGAGTGGATAGGCACAGTTTTTAGGTAGCGACAATTTAGATCAACAGAGACATTCATGTACACAGGAAGGAAAGAGGACTCATAAGCTAAAACAGAGCAATGCAGGCGTGCTGCTTCCCAACTGAAGCAGTGTGATGCTATGCTAATTAACTAGGCCAGTGAGAACTGAAGAATCTCAGGTAGACATTTTATTTAAAAGTACAAAAATAATTACCATATTATGATGCCAGCTTCTATAGCCTTCTTGTTACATATTCAAACTACCAGTTCCATGTTTTTTTGCATGGGGGAACTTTCCTATAAATATCCATACTATATTTACTTAACAATAATTAGGTTGCTGATGTAATATAATGTATATTAATAGCAGGTTTTTTTCCTCAGACTTCCATTCTTCCTTTGCACTTTTACTTGCCTTGTCATATAAAAATAATAATAAAATGCTTTCAAGCTGGATTTTTTTGCTCTGTGTTGGTCTAGTCCTTGCAAAATAGGGTTTAGATCCATGACTTCAAAACTAAAGTGTGTGCTACGGGGTAAAAAGCATTCATAAACATGCAGGCTAATGTGTTTTGAAGGTTCTGAATTTAGTCTTCACTTTAATACTTTTTTATCTTTGTTACAGAATATTTCATACTGCAGAATGTAAATTTAATGTTCTTTCATAAATTCCAGTTTTCTAGAAAAAATACTGGTTATTATAAGAAGTATGTTGGGCAGAGGGCAAAAAATGTGCACTTTTACAGTTTTTGTAATTTCTCCCTTTTTCCATTTTTCTTACTTTTTCTTAACTATTTATTTTTTTCGGTAGGAATCAAAATATGTACCACTTGTTTTACCTAAGCAAGACTACATTTGGTATCTTTCAGTGTCAATACTTGCAGGATTTTTTTTAAGACTTCTTCATTTTCTGAAATCTAATCTTATTTTAGCAATATAAATCACATGTAGCAGCAAAACCCTCATATTTAAGAACTCACAGTGATGCTGTAAATCTTGGAATCAATAGCTTCCAATAATCTTGTACTCTCTGTAAGTATGGTCTCTGACAAATATGTAATGTGTTAAGTCTCTTTATTTCAAAATATCATTATATAATATCTCTTATTTCGTTTCCCCTTAAAATGCCCAACAGAACCTAATTTTATTCTAACAGAATGTGCAACAGCTTTTTGTACTTTCTGTTAATTGCTTAAGACGTGAACTCTTAGCATGGGATTGGATCCTTTGCAAAGGACTGCACTTGGGCAATGCAAAGGCATGTGCCTCATCTATGATTTGAAACAAATGATTTAAATAGGTTTTTAGAGGAGTTGTAATTACTATACAAGCTTTCTGCACATAAATGAATATGATTTAGCTGCATATATTTACTTAGAATGTAATTACTTGCCAATCTATTACTGCTCAGCTTTGCTGAGTCTATTTTTAGAATTAAATCATTATGTGTCCTTTTCCTCTCACCACATGGATCCTATGCTAGGATCTCTATGCTACAATAGACAGCACTCTTGTACAAGGCCACTGAAGGAAGATAAATTGGCCACAAGACAGGGTTTAGAATAACTGAAGTGATTTTATACATAAATTGTGTTTTGAGAAATCCTGAGCAAGTATGTTTTGATAACTGAAAGACATATCACTGGATTAAATAGTGTCTCTAAGAGAAGCTTCCTTAGAAATCAAAATGCCAGAATGATGGAGCAGGAAGAACCTTATATTGGCTCTAAATAGGTGAAGCCCTTGGCTATGAGATAGGACAGGGCCATCCCTGTACTCAACTCAAGCTTTTTCTTTAATACTTGTGGAATAACCTATTCACATTCGTAATTTCTAAAATGAACATTGCTTTCAAAATTATTTGTCTTTAATTTGAGCTAATAAAATTTTCAAAATATTTCATGTTTTCATCTGCATTGCCCTTCTTAAGCTGTGGAAAATCTCAGTTTGCCTTTGTGCAGCAGTTGGTATATTAGCCCAGAAGAACAAAATTTTCCTTGCTATAAACACTTGCATGTGTTGTTTGACCAGCTTAGATTCTCCACAACTGAGGACACCTTAGGAATCAACATTCCTTTTCCTCCACTGTATCACATATGAAATTTTTACCACAGTCCTGTCTGCTGGTCTCTGATTCATGTTCTTCCTTCCCACAGATTTTTTGATTATCCAGTCTCAATCCTCCCATATTATTTCGACAATGCTATACTTCTCTCTTTTCTTTTTTTTTTTTTTTCCCCTAAAAACTGATTGGGAAATCATATTTTCTTCTTCTTTTTTTTTTTTTTTTTTTCATTTCAGAAACTACATGAAATAACACATCAACTTCAGAAATTTAGCGAAAGGGAAACCCTACATCTTGTCTAATTACTTCATTCTGCTGTGAACAAGACATAAGTTATTACTTGTTAAAGCTTTAGTTTTTATTTGGGTAGCTGCCTAAATATGACTGGCTAAAGCATGCATGTTTAATTTTACTGCAATATACTGTTCGGGATGTGCCCCAAATGATTTCTTAACATTTGCCTTGAAAAGTAAAAGTCCAAATATCTGAAAGCTACTGATATCTTCTAGCCAAATGAATAAATCTATGTTTATGAATTTTCTCTGCATGTCAATTGCTAAAGGAGAGCACAGCAATTCCAGTTGCTGTCTGCTATAAATGAATAAATTTAGTGAGTGAATTATTCACAGTCCAGTAGGATATCCTGGAAAAGTCTTCATTAACTAATACTTTTTTCCAACAGAATAACTTAAGCTCTGTTTAGAGTCTAGCGTAATGAAAATGGATTCTGGTAGTTTCTGACTAGGCATGTACCTAAGCCCATTTATTTTTCAGTATTTCAAAAATATAATATGAGAAAAACATATGACAAGATGTATGTAAAGTGACTACATACACCTCTGAGATTAAAATGACATTCAGTGTCACATTTTAAAGTCAAGTGAACTTTGACATAGGAAGTGTTATGGTTGATGAAGAAAAAATAACAGTTTGGAGATGAGGGTAGTACAGTTTAGAATTGTGAATTCTAAGTTCATTGGTCTCCCATAGTGAGATTTTTTTCTTTGATAGGTGCTGATTTAGATTGCTAAATTAATGTGTATGACTTTTAGTCAATTTTCTACTGGCACAGAGCCTTTGATTTTATAACTTTTTCTCCCCTTTGTCAAGGTGTTGATGTGTGACAATGTTCTCTTGATTAGAAGGATGACTGAGAGTACTTCAGTAAGAAACAGTGCTTTATGTGAATGAAGAAATAATAATATATGCATGCATCTTATAAAAGATGGATATGAACAGGAGGGAGACTTACTTTCTAAAGCCGTGAAAGGGTTTGGGTTTTGGTTTTTAATGAGGCCTGATCGCTGGAAAACTCAAGTGTCAACCATTCCAGTGCCAATGGTTGTTTCTGTCTGGTAAGGCTGTGCCTTCCACTTTCATTTCTGGTCATAAATAATGTGCATGTGCAGAATATGCTATAGCCTAGCATTATGTCCTGAGGGCCCAAATATACTGTAAGATAAGAAAAGCCATTCAATGGGCATTTTTATCAGTGTAGTCACCTTAGAAGACCCCAAAAGGAGTCATCATTGCTTGGTTTTCATTTGTTTTCCTTCCTTGTCACTATTTATAAGCCTCTGGGAGGAGTTCCCTGGCTGCCTGCTGGCTCTGAAACTCCCGTAATAAGAGCTCAGGGAATTAATTCCTCACCACTCACACAGTGAGCATACAGTGAGCTACTGCAGCTGAGCTCAGCGCTACTGCCTGTTGATGAGCTGGAGCTGCTCACATTCCTGTCTGCCTGGCACCCCTGGAGCAAAGAATAGCTGTCAAAGTGTGGGAATAGGGGAGGCTGCTTTACATTTGGCCAAATGGCAACAACTGCTTTTTGAGGTTTTGAAATGTGTTTTTGTTTTAGAAGACATGAACAGCATCTTTTGAATATGTTGCAAATCGTGTGTGCAAATGCTGCTTTTGATTTGAGTCAAATATTTCTCATTTCTGAAACAGAATGCAGAGTAATCTTTAGCCCTGTCTCTGAGTATTTACAGGTCCCACTTTTATTCTCTGTTATGATTCTTTTCATATAGATACCAGTATTATGACAATACTTTACAAATAAGGTCAGAAAAATATTTATTCTGAGAAGGATTTCTTTGTGAGTTTTAGATATATATTTATTTTTCTGCGTTTGGCACACAACATGAAAACATAGTCCAGAAAAGGAAAGTTTATATCAGCTCTGTTTAAATATTTTAAGTGGAGACAATGGATTGGCTACATGTGCATTCTGTAACTGCATTCTTTTATTTTATATCTTCTTACCTCAAACTTTAAACTGCCTTTTTCTGAATGCTGCAAAGAAACTGTATCCTCTGAAACTGTCACTAAGAAAAATTACCTGCGGGCATTCAGACTTTCTGCTTTAGCTTTATTTTGTCATTTATTTCTATTAACAATCATTAAGGAATTTAATAATTATAAGCCTCATTAGCATTTTAATGAGACCAGTGGCCATTGCTAAGTGTAATTAAATTAGTTTTATTGTATGATATTTTGAAGCTGTGATTAAATTAAGTTTTACTGTGCTTTGAAGACTAAAACTGTAGAGATCACTCTTCAGTAACGGTCTTGTTAACTTGTGAGGAGGCTGCAAAAGAGACATAGCCAGGAAAAGAGGCAAAATACTCCCTACTGAAATTAATCATAAAAACAGAGAAATCAAATGTCCCTGCTGCCACCAATTCTAAGATTACCAGTATATTCTTAGTGACAATAGTAGCCTGTTAAATACCATTAATTGTGAGTAGCTTTGTACAATCTATTTTTAATTTTTTGAAATAGCATCTGGATGATCTGGCGAATTGTTCTTTATAAACTGGGGAAAGAATCCTATAGTTCTTGCTCAGGCAAAACTTCCATTGAGTTCAAATGGAATTTCACCCCACTAAGAACAGCAGGGGGTGTAAAAGCAAAGTAATATTGGTGTTTGTTGTAGTTATTATACTTTTAGAGAAATAAATAAATTAGGAAGTGAGGAAAGACAGTGAGAAGAGGAAAAGAGATGCTTCAATTGGAATCAGTTAAATTCCTATGATCTGTCTGTTAAAATCCTATGAAAAGACACACAAACATAAGATTAGGTATATATGAGTCCATGCCCAAACTCTGTGAAATCTTTAATACAGTGCACTGTACCAGAACAAGGTAAGCACTGTGTAAAGTCTGGAAGGTAGCTTATTCTCACCCATTTATCGAGTAACAACTGCTGTCTGCCTTCCAGTAGTTAGTTCTCATCTCTTATCATCATGATTGTACCTGAATGTGCTATCCCATTTAGCTGGACTTCAATAAGCATAAAGTTCATTAACAAGTAAGTTTTTATTTGCTTATAAAGGTTTGAGATGTTAAGTATATTTATGATTGCATAACTTTTTTTTTTTCTGAAACAATTCAGTCCAAGGCTTGACAAAGTTGAGTGCACTGTCTCTCTTAAGATTGGATTTTTTTTTTCTTTTAATTAAGATCATCTGCAGTGGAAGAAAATATAGTTTCTCTGTTAAAACAGGCAGCTGGGCCTTGGTAAGCTTCATGCCTCAATGTTTCAGAGTGGTGACTTACTTTTGGCCAAGTTTCCTCATGCAAATGCCCTTGAAGTTTGGAATTTCATAAAAATTTCAAGATTTGTTTTAGTCTGGAAAAGACCTTTGCCTACCTATATACAATACCACTTTGTTCCACTTTGATTATTGCCAAAATTGATGTGTCAGGACTGTTTTAGTTCTTCATACCTTCGACATGGTAACTTGTATGCCATGTTGCTAGAGTGAGGTAGGCTTAGCAAGAACTGCAATTTCTTCCAGCAATATTATGTTGTCCACAGAGAGAGTAGGAGAGAGAATGGAGACACGAAGCAGTGGACAAATAGCGGGGACTGGGTAAAGAAAACACAAAGCAAAGAACCCAAAGTCGAGCAGAAGTAAGTATGGGGCAGAGTCCATGGACTGAATTTTCAAGAAATAGAGTCTGTAACTCTTAAAGACCATTCCTTGTGTAGGAACCAAACTCAGGGTCCCCACTAGTTTGATAATTTTTGTTATAATTATGTTCCCTCTGCAAGTAGTAGATTGGTTGACGTTAAAAAAACCCAAACAAACTACGAACTTCTTTGCAGTGTTAATATACTAGGTCACATAGCAGCAGGCAGGGATTCCAGTCTCAAGGTTCCTTTCTTTATAATCATTAAGGGTTAACTATAGTCGAAAGGTTACATTTTTAGGGCATTTTCTTCTTTTTTTTTGATTCAATACTTAGCACTTTATATATTTTTATTTTATTTTACCCTTGTAAAGCTGAGAACTTAAGGGATTTACGTCACCCACATGTATATGTTTGTTGAGGCTGACACTGTACTATGTCTTCTTCCAGCTCCACTGCTTGGGGAGCTTTTGCTCGAAACTTGAGAGACGGACGGGTCTTTCAGCCTCTATG
>VZTH01017367.1:18525-49334 GCA_013397815.1 Aleadryas rufinucha | reverse complement strand
CAGGTGGGGTCTCACCTGAGAGGAGTAGCTCATATTTGGGTGCAGATATTGATCCTTTGGAGGACAAACACGGGCTCACTGATTCTTTAAATTAGGCAGCAGCAGACAGGGCTGATTCTTCTAAAACTTGGAAGAAAAAGCAATGAGGAACATGGATATGAATCTACTGGGGAGCAGGAGTGGATCATGGATGGGAGCCAACCCAAGGATGCAAATGGAAAAACATGGGTGCAGGTCTTCTTTCACAGATAATGATTATGCAGAATTATCTAAAAAATCTGTCTTCTAAATGGTTTCTGGACACTAATGATGAAGAGCAGAGCTTGGCTTTGGCTCCAGTGATCTGTAGAGGGTCTGATTTGAATTAAAACAGTCTTAATTAAAATGTTTGGGGTTTCCTTAACATACAATTTTAGTGTAAGTGGAAGAGTGGAAAATTTTTTTCTGGTTGCCTTTCCAGTTATTTCCAGTATTAGTGATTATTATCTTAAGGAAATAGTATCTATTTAAATATCATAAAACTACTTGATTTTGTCCTTGCTTCCCCCCACTACTTAATCACTTCTAATAGAGCTAGAAGAAAAGAAAACACCGGTGGGTTATTTTTTTTAGTCTTCCTTCATTTTTTTCTTGATCGTTTTGCAGCATTTTATTCACATAATCATATTTGTTGCTTCGCCCACCTAGCTGTCAGGATTTCTCCACTTATTCCTCATGGTCTTCCAGTTGGGAAGGGCAAACTTTAAAGAGCACCATTACAGGGCTGCAGAAGTTAACTGAGGATCTTTGGATCAGACTGAAAAACGAGAGCCTCCTTTGGCTCATCCCTGTAAAGATGAACTGGATGTAAAGTTCATCGTGTCCTGTTAAGTAGCTGTTGGCCAGAACACAGGATCGGCCTAGGTCAGGGCTTTGATGTTGTTACTGGAGCTGGCTTGGAGGCAGCGTGTGACTTGGACTCCAGACAGGAATTTAGGTCAATAACTCAGGATGATGAGCAGAAGTAACAGGACAAAAATGTGCACGGAGTTTTAACGTCTCTAAATTCATGGCTCTTATAACCAGCCTTGCACAGCGCAGACCGTGCTCCTCACCTGGACGTTCCACCTCAGCTTCCTTCCCCTTCCTGGAACAGCATCTCTCCATGGGTTAGAACTGACCAAACCTCTGCTGAGCTCCAAGGGAAAACTCCTTCAGATTTCAAAGGGGGCCCAGCTGGAGCACTCGAGTGTGCCCTGAGCCGAGGTCCTGCCGGGCAGTGCCTCGCTGGGTGACCCCGAGCCTCGGTGACAGCGGCTGCTCCGTGCTCCCGAGATGAGGAGGAAGCTCTGCAGACACAACTCCCAGAAAAGCTGTCACATCCCTGCTTCTGCAGCCTTGGCTTTGGTTACAGAAATCATCAAGGGAAACACGTGCAGCGTCTAAGTGTGCTGCCGCTCTCCTGGGGATGGATGCTCTATCGTGACAGCCTTTGAGAGTGTTATGGGATCATGGAATGGTTTGGGTGGGAATGGACTCTAAGACTCACCTAGTGCCACCCCTGCCATGGGCAGGGACACCTTCCACTGTCCCAGGGTGCTCCAAGCCCCATCCAACCTGGCCTTGGACACTGCCAGGGATCCAGGGGCAGCCACAGCTGCTCTGGGCACCCTGTGCCAGGGGCTCCCTACAGGAGGAATTCACAGACAGGAATTCCTTCCCAATATCCCATCCAGCCCTGCCCTCCAACACTGGGAAGCCATTCCCTGTGTCCTGTCCCTCCATGCCTTGTCCAAAGGTCTCCCTGGAGCCTTCTCTTGTGCAGCTGAACACCCTCAGCTCTCCCAGGCTGGCTCCAAAGCAGAGGGGCTCCACCCCTCAGAGCATCTCTGTGAGCCTTCTCTTCCTTTAAATTTTCAGTTTCATTCACCTTGATTTACCTTCACTTACCTTCATTAACCTAATGTGGATTAGACCATATTAGACCAGATTGAACTAGTAGAAGAAAGCTCTTGTAATCAAAATAAACTCTTCAACTATTTTTTTTTCATGAAAACTGTTCAGGAGAGAAGACCATGAACTGCTCTGGTTTGTGTGCTGAGCTGTTAACCAAGGTGAAGGCATCTGGGTTTTCTCTCTCTCACTGACTCGTGGAGTGCTTTTAAGGCAAATCTGTCAATCTTGTCCTGCTATCGGTGGATTTTTTTGTGTTTGAATGGATTCTTTCTCCTCAGCAATAAAGACAAAACTAATAAACTTTTTGTAGAGAGAGCAGCAAGGTTCTTGAATAACCTTAGTCATCTGCAGACCACTCAGATCCACCACTCTGAAACTTAGAGATAAATTTTAAGCTTTATTACCCAACTGATTTTGAGATCATTGGGTATTCCCTCCATTGCAATGAGTGAATAAAATGTAGTCCAGCTTTTCCATGGAGTGTCTTTGATGGGTTGTTCAATGACAGGTCTGGCTGTCTCACAGAGAGAGCAGAGCAAGGATCTCCTTCTCTTTAACATCTGCAGGTTTTATGGCATGGGAGTACGATTGTTTCAGTACACTTGCCTGGCTCCAGCCAAACTGCTGTGGCCTTTCTCTTCATAACTTAGTAGGATATGTCTGTTTTCAGCCAAAAACAAGATATGGAAATCCACATGGAAAGGAGGGGAAAAAATAATCAACCATATTTGCTTTAATGTTTTGTCCAAGTCTTGTGTCATTTCTTGCTTTTTCTGAGCTGGTTTGTCTGTTTGTAGAATGAGGAGAGGTGGAACAGCATGGCCTGGAAAGCCTTGTTCTATTGGTCCATCTTGCTCATTTTTCAATGTTATTACAAGCCAGTTCAGCAGAAAAGGATTCTGAATGTTTGCACTTGGTGTCTTCTTTATACAGGTTGCCATGAATGTCCTGAAGCTTTGTGAAACAGCTGCAAAGCAACCTGGAACAGGAAGGACAGGGATAGGAAAAAAACAATAACCAAGCAATAAACATGATCCGATTTTTAGTTTTGCACTTGGGTTGGTTCTGGGTTGAGCTGCTTTACCCATGCCTCTGGGCATGGTCTCTGGTGCCTTGGCATCAATTTGCAGAAGTTGCCAGACCCTTTGTGTTTGCTGCTGGGCTGGACAGGACCGCTGGGAAGGCAACGAGCTGTATAATTTATGTTGGAATGTCAGCATCGAAACAGGCGTAAAACTACAACTCATTTGCACAGGCTGAGGAGATCCTGGGTTTCCTGGGCAGTCACAGCCATCTCTCGGTGACACTGCTCTTAGGGACCACTGGAAAGCTTTAATTGCTGGAGTGAGGGTGGGTCGTTGTTTCAGTTTGGGAAGCCAGCAAAAACCATGTTGTCCTTGTTCCTGAAAGGATGGGCTGGTCTTTTTCATCCCAAACAGACTTTTTGTGCCCAGACTTTTGCAGCTTGGATGTTGGGTGAGATATCTGGCACCAACTGCACTGGGGACTTCTGCTAATCCACCTCAGAGCACTGCCAAAGGGAGCTGTTACCCTGGGAAATGAGGGAGCAGCACACTCCAAATGGATTTTGTGTATAAATCACCTCCAAAGAGGGACGCTGGGATGTGTTTGACAGGCTGGGAGAGCCCCTGCCAGGGCCTAAAGGGGCTCCAGGAGAGCTGCAGAGGGACTTGGGACAAGGCACGGAGGGACAGGACACAGGGAACGGCTTCCCAGTGGCAGAGGGCAGGGATGGATGGGATATTGGGAAGGAATTCCTGTCTGTGAGGGTGGGGAGGCCCTGGCACAGGTTTCCCAGAGCAGCTGTGGCTGCCCCTGGATCCCTGGCAGTGTCCAAGGCCAGGTTGGATGGGGTTGGGCTGGTGGAAGGTGTCCCTAGAGATGCCTCCAGTGGCAGGGGGTTGGAATGAGATGGAATTTAAGGTCCCTTAACCCAAACCATTCTGGGGTCCTATGGCGCTCTGATTTTATGATTGTTGGTGAAACAGTGCTCAGTTGCTGCTGCTTGTGAGGCTGGGGCAGCCCTGGATGGGGGTTGAGGGCTGTAAAACATTCCCCATGCTGGTCCTATTGTTCCTCAGCAGCCTGACCTTTGAGGGGACCCAAGTCATGGGGCTGAATGGGGTGGCTCTGAAAAAGTGACCCCAAGGAAACCTGGGGGGAGGGGACGGATGCCAGGCAGCTGGGGGGACAGTGGTCCAGTCTCAGCCCTGCCTGGCACAGATTTGGGATGTGTCTGCTCTGCCAGGCCTAAATTCCTCAGAGACTTAAAAAAATCCTAAATTCATTGGAGACTTCAGAAAAAAAAAAATACCCTCCTCTCTTTGTTTCTCCCTTGTCTAAAACACAACCAAACTCCCAGCTAGGGGAGCTGGCAGGGATGCATCTCGACGTGCCAGCAGGTGTGATTCCTCAAGGTGTGGAGCAGCAGGAGTGATGCACTTGGGAGCCAGCATTTGCTGTGTGGAGGGCCAGACGCCTGAAGAGGATGCCCACGGATGTGAAAGAGCTGCAGCCTGTTTCTCCTCTCTTGTGAGCTTGTATTCTTCCCCCTTTTCCTTCAGAGGCCAGCTCCTGCTTGTCCTTGCAGGAGACTCACCCTGCAAGAGGCACCAGCCCTTGTGCTGCAGCTGTGTCCACGGGGTAGCAGCCAAAAAATGAGTTCCAGATATCTGGAATGACTTCTGGTGTTAGTTCCCCCACACACACACTTTGCACAGGGTGGAAGGGAGCCCCACAGGAACACATCAGAAAACAGCTCCAGCTCTGGGATGCAGAATAATCAGGGGCCCTACAAGCACCAAATATCTCTCTGCCAAATCCACCAAGACAGTTCTCCTTGCAGACAGGCATTGCTGAGCTTTCCATAGGGAAAGGTTAACTAAGTAATTTCATGCAAATCTTCCTCAGCTCAGAGGTATTTACTCTGTTTGCAAAGTCCTTCTGCTGCTGCTGGATTTGTGCCATCAATTTGTGTCAGGCGCAGGCAGAGCACAATAAGAGGCTTCCCTTTAAATTCGGTGGTGTGGCTGCTGGGAAAAGCTGGGAAAACTCAGTTAGAGCTTAGATTCGGGTAAGTTTTCTTAGAAGTGTTCACCAATGGGTTTGTTAGTGAAGTCAGGCAAAGGTGAAGCATTTCAGGCAAAATATAAGTGACATTTAATGAAAGAAAAAAGCATTAATGGAAGAAATCAAAGGAGGAGAGGGAGTTTGTCTAAACTTGTCCTGACTAGCCTGGCACAGCAGCAATGGTCTTTGCAGAGTCCACTGTGCTCACTGCAATAACCATAGAAAATAACACAAAATCCTGCTTTTCCCCAGCCAAAAGCAGTAGTGGTATTGCCATGTCTGAAAGCAAACAGCATGGGAAGGAAAGGTTAATAGTTTTGGTAGAGTTCCCTGCTGAATGTGCCTTATGGTCATTGTGGGGAAGGGGCAGCCAGAGCATCCATCTGCTGCAAACCAGAGAAGGATTTTGATTTTCTGATATTCACTCTGCTGAAAAAAAGATGATCCCCTGGTACCGATGAAATCATGTCCTCAGTGCTGGGCTAAAGCTGAGAGCAAACCTGTCNCAGAGCAGAGGGGCTCCAGGCCTCCTAATGTTTCATGAGGGGCATCTCCCTGGCAGGAGGGGGCAGCTGGGGGGGGTCAGGCTCTGCTCCCAGAGAACAAGGGACAGGAGGAGAGGAAACAGCCTCAAGCTGTACCAGGGGAGGTTCAGGTTCAAAATCACAGATTTCTTCACAGAAAGTGTTGTCCATCCCTGGCACAGCTGCCCAGGGCAGTGTTGGAATCCCCATCCCTACAGGGATTTAAAAGCCATGTGGATGTGGCACCTGGGGACATGGGTCAGTGGTGGCCTTGGCAGTGCTGGGGGCAGGGTTGGACTCGATGTTCTTGGAGGGTCCTTCCAACCTAAATGATTCTGTGATCAATAACAAGACGTCACTGACTTTTACAAAGCCCTTTATTTTTTATCTCAAGGCTTATAAAAACTGTTTCTCGAAACCAAAATGTTTAAAATTTTACATATATACAATATGAGAAATAAATTATGTTTTAAGTCATACAAAAACCACAATATACAAATAGGGCTTTGAAACTTCTCTAAGTATGGCATGGCAACAAGTCACAGATACTTATCAAAGGCTTCAGTTATAGAAGACTTTGCATAAAACCATGAAAAAAATATCCCCAAATGTGCTTGCTTTGGTTGGACTGAAGCTCTACAAAAACTGAAGAGATTTGCAGGCCTCAGAAGGACTTGCTAAGACCTCAGAACTCAGTGCACCACCTGGCAACACCATTTTTGAGATTGCCTGTCTGCATGCCAAAAGCTCAAGGGTTGTTTTGCCAATTCTCTTCCCAAAAGTAAAATAAAAAGGGAAAAAAACCCCTAAAAACCAAAAAAGCAAGCAACCAAAACAAAACCTAGTTCACCACCTGACAAGGTCCATTCTGCTGTAGCAAACAGGACAGCTGTAGAGTCTGTCCAACTCAAAGCAAAGCCAAGATCAGCTGGGACCAGGGAACCCAACTAGGGTGTTGTGACAATGAGGGCAGAACGTTTGGCACTTTACTCATAAATAAGGTCTTAATTACGCATTGGGACTACAACAGCTTCTGGGCAGAGGGGAATGCTTTCTCAGCAGTTAAAAGGAGCGGTGCAAAGCTCTCCTGAGGCAGCATGGTGCTTCACCTTCTTCCATCCCTGTGGTCAGTACAACGGCAGCTGCTCTTTGCCCCTTAAAAAGGGATCCACACGTGGGACTGGGCGGCCCCACTGCGGACACTGACCAGGCAGTGAGGAGGAGCAGCTGCCGCCACCACCGCCACCTGCACCGTGTCCTGCCCCAGGAACAGTGGGGACAGAGCACTGCCTTCTTATCAGGCCATGTGTCAGGTAAATAGACATTTCAGTATCAGAACGGATTATTTTTAAGGCAAGCAAAGGACAACTTGAAGTTAAGTGGCATTGTGCTTATCCCCAGCCCTTCCCTGGACAACCCCACACAGCTGACCCGTGCTGGTCTCACCTTCCCACAGCCCACAGTGCTACAGGACCATGGTAACTCCTACCCTAGGCACTAACTTGTTCTTGGCAGCTCTGTCACCCACGGTCTGATGGGCAGTTAGCTTGGTTATTTGTCCTCTCAACTCCACTGGCAGGCAGACCAGAAGATCATAGCTGAGGTCTCAGTCTCTGAAGATCTCATCCATAGTCCTGGTTAATGGGAGCAGGGAAGGGAAAACGCAGCGTGTAACAGGTCAAGGTAAGGTTAAATGCACAAACCAGGCTCCTTGGGAAAGGGAAAACGGAGTTTTAGTTATTCTAGGTCTAGGACCACAGTTCATCAGTTGCTCCTCAGTTTCTTGCATCCAGTCCAAGGTGTTTTGTCCTTAAGAGCTAGTTTCTTTAAGTGCTACCAAGCCAGGTTCTCCCCAGAGCATCTTGTCACCTGCACGGTCTTCGTGCATCTAGGTTGCTCGGTCGTGAGTCTTTAGGGGAGCCTTCAGAGAAGATTCGAGACAGATCTGGGGAAAACACGGAGCAAAAAAGATACTTAGTTAAATGCAGAAGTTAAGAGGAGTCATGAAGAATTTCTAAGAACTTCTGAGGTGCCAAGAACAGGTTTGGACAGCACAGCTTGGTGTTTTATTCTGTCAAAGCTGCACTTTGCCCAGTAGCTACTCAGTGAGAGCCTGCAGCAGACATTATGCAGGCTGCAAGCAGAAATTACAGGGCTGGAGCTAGACCCTGCCTGAGCAGCTCCATTTGGGATGGACAGATGTTTGCAGGCTCAATCTCCAAGGAGGGAACTATAATATTGCACTGACTTGGCAGAAACAGAGAGCTGAACAGCAAGTAATCACTCACGATTTCTGGGAGGAAGAATCGTTTCCTAGAAAAAATGGTGTGCTGGAGCTGAGCTCAGCTCCTCTGCCTCGTGCACAAGCTGCACTGCACGAGCAAGCAGGAAGGGCACATCTGCCAGTAATTCTGTTTTATGGGGGTTACCAAGTAGCATATCAAAACAGCCTTTTATTGTACCTGCAGGACTGTTTACTCGATCTTTCGAGACTTGTGGCAGAGCAACAAGTTTTTGCACAGGGGTTTCATTCACAGAATTGTTTGCTACCGTGCATAGCACAGCTTGCTGTTTTCTGCCAAACCTGGAATGGGACCAGCTCGCATTTCTGGGCTGAGCTCTGCTGCCCAGGAGGGATGTGCAAAGCTCGACTTCCGTGGGGCTCTGCTAGCCCTAACAAGCACTTTGTCCTCTGGATTAGAAGTGACAAAGCTCCAAGTCTACAAACTGAAATTTAAGAGAGGGCAAAAGGCTGGGCTGAATCCAAGGGAAAGTATCATTTAGTCAAATGAACAGGAATTCATTCAAAACATGACCAGAGGCATCTGAGGCAACCAGGTTGTCGCTGCTGGGACCAGACTTTCTGGAAGTCATGCTCTGAGGATAGTTCTAGGTGTCTGGGAAGTCCCCCAGAGGTTAAGCAAGGCTGAGATGCTTTGGCAGAGTGGCAGAGTGTGCACTCTCCTGAACCAGAGGAGATCAGCAGGCCTGGAGATGAAGCTGTAGGAGTCAGGGCTGTCACACCACAGCAAGTCCTCACCTGTGCCTCGCTCATGCAGTTGAGCTCAAACTTTAACCAAGAGATTTCTTGGCAGCTCAGGGTCTTCTACCAGACTGAAATGATCATTGAGGCAATGCCCTGCCCTGCTCCCAGCTTCCCCCTGTTTTACAGGGCAGTTAATAGATGCCTCTTACTTACCTTTCCACTCTTGCACAGATCTTGGGCACTGGTGGCACCTCAACTTAGCACCTACCACAATTAGGACCAAGGACTGTGCTACACCCATTTGGCAGTAAACATGTAAAGGTACAAGGTGACAATCCAAGGTCAGAAGGGAGAATAATATCACCTACTTAGCAATAGATATGGCATACAAGAAAATTAAGTCTGATAGCTGTGAATCTTAGGCTAAAATTCCTTATCTTTTATGAAAGAAAAGAGGTTTCAGGAACCAAAAAAAAAACCAAAAAAACCAAAAAAAGAGAACGTTCCACTCATCCCAGCCAAGCCACATGCATCAGGCAGAATTTCTCTTGCCTGATTTCCATACCTTTTCTGCCATTCCTCTGTGCATTTCACAAACCAGAGCTCTTTGCCAGGAGATATACTGGTTAGCTGGGAGTCCTCCACACAGAAAGCAAACCTAGGAGGAGGAGGAATCAGAAGTCAAGGTACCTGCTGTCTCCATGATTAACAATTAACAAGTAATACAAATTGCTGCTAATTCTAGGACAAGTTGTTTGATTAGACATCCATCCCACAGAGCATCTGGATACACCATCAGCCCGTTGAGTGGCTGTTTTATTTCCTACTTCAATATTTTACCAGGGGATCTTTGCTTCTACTACCCCTGTGTTTCACAGAAGCCAGGATGCAGAATACCTTACAGGTGACAGGTGATGCTTATTTAAAGCTCTGAGAAATGTGGGAAATTGTCAGTGTCAACTGCTGCTCTTTGACAGATCTGGGTTACCTTCAGAACAACATTAACAAAAGGTGTGGGAGTGCAGTGCCACGTGCTTGGCAGTTTTAATACTTTTTGGATGCTCAGGTAACTTTCCATATGCAGAGAATCATAGAATCAGAGAATTCTGAGAGAGAATATGGGTGGGATGGGACCTTAAAAATCATCCCTGTCGCAGTAGAGAATCTTCCACTAGAATTCTGTAGCCAATTCTATGATCCAGGGATATGGGTTGGGTTTGGAAAGGCTCTTAAAAATCACCCAGTTCCAACCCCCCTGGCAGATCCCAGAAGGGCAATGCAGTGCTTGAGGGGCTGGTGTCACCATGTTACTGGTTGCAGTTTTAGGTCCTGCTGGTTGTGCCAAATGAGCACATTAAGCCTGTAAATAATAGCCATGACCATCCATGTTTCAGTACTTTTGGTGCTCAGTGTTCTAACGCTTCAGGTACGATCTAAACCATCTGGAAGCAGGTTAATTTAGTCCCCACGGGATGCCACAGTATCAAAATTAGGAAAAAGAACACCCCAGATCTGCTCTGTGGTGACCAGTTTTGCTTAAAGCCTGTTTGCAGCCTTGTGCTGGACAGTGACCCGCTCTCCCACACCACGAGGCAGCATCAGCTGGTGATGCTAAAAATGAAAGGCAGCTCAGGATACCAACTGCAGTCGAAACACCAGCTTTTTTTCCTCGGTTCTGGGTTGACGTTTCGGGTCAGTTCACATGCAGCCTTAGCGCAATTATTACCTCTGCTGTGTTTCCCCAGATTTCACACGTATTCGTCTGATGTGGAGCTCCTGGGAGGAATTGGCAGGCCTGTACCAGTAGCTCCTCAGCTCTTTCCACAGATCATACCACGACTGAGACGTCCCCTCCCAGGTGAGCTTTATTTTCAGAAGTTCACCCATGTCCTCCTCAGTATAGACCAGGAAGGTGTTCGTAGCATTTAGGCCAATTAGATCAAGCCTGAAAGAGAGGCAGAGGCTCAGCATTTTTTCTCTTATGGAAGCATGCCAGGTGCTCCTTTGTTCTGTGCCAGGAGTTTAACAGAGCCCTTGCAGCTTATCAGGTGCTGCATGTTCAACTGTCACCAGTTAATTACTGATTACACTGACTTGAGCTCAGATAGCTGGTTCCACACAACACATCGAGAACTTAGCTTGGCCATCCTTCCATAGCTTAAAGGTGGGTTTCATGCCTGGCCTTTCATTTGGGAGAGGCTAAAGGAGGTCAGCAGTGCCTCCAGAGATATTTCAGGCTACGTCCAAATGGTGGAAGGGAAAAGCAAAACAAACAAACAAACAAACAACCACACAAAACAAAGCAATGAGCCATGAAGGCTAACATGTAGAGGACTGGGCATGTTAAAATGTTCTCAATTCATCCAGTAATAAATTATAATTAGGCTAGTGAATGAAAGGCCTTTTCTGAAAGGTGATGAAGTGAGGCTGCTAGGCTGGGATGCAATGCCAGTGCTAGCAGAGGAAAAAGAATGCTGCCATCCTGTGTAGTCCCTGTGGCCTTCTTGCTTAGGTAAAAACACAAAAGGCAGATCACTTACATTTCTAAAGAGAGAGGCTCAGAGTCTCCATTGGTGCCGTGGAGGGTGACAGAGAAGGTGGGATCAGCCTCTCCCAAGCCCTTATAGCTGAAGACGTGCATTTTCATCTGGTAGTGGTAGACTGGAGAGAAAGGGGAGAGCAGAGATGGAACCAACTGTGCTGAAAGAGACGTTGCCCAGTGCTGCTCTGTGTGAAACAACGTTGGCTAGCAAAGACCAGACCCTTCCTCCAGTGAGACAGCACTGATCACTTTTTCTTACTGATTACAAATTTGAGTTTTACACGACAGCAGCAGCAGGTCCGCTCTGGGGAAGGCTGCCCAGACCTCACACCGCCCCGAGGCTGAGTTCTGCAAGCACAGCAGGTGAACTGCAGTCCTGCTCAAAAGGCAGAGTGCTCTTGTGGGCTGATTCCACAGGGAGGAGGGAGCACAGCAATGCCACAGGACAGCAGCGCAGCCGGGGGCCGGCGGGACAGCTCCAGCCTGGAGCTGCACGGCTTTGGGGCGATGCTGCTCCTCCGCCTCTGCATCCTTCCCAACACCTCTGCTCCCACAGGGAGGCCGTGCTCCTCCAGGGAGGGGAAGCGCACCTTTGAAGGGCATGTCAGCCCTGGTTTTCAGGTACATCTTGCTGTTCCTCTTGTGGCGGATCCTGCGGGCGTTGTAGCCGATGCCGTTGCAGCGGTTCTTGCGGCAGCTCAGGCAGATGCCCTTCTTGAAGCGGCTGGAATCGGTGCACTGAAACGCGAAGCTCTGCTTGTCCTGGTTCACCAGGGAGTCCACAAAGAGGTGCACAGAGCGCTCGTGCTCACACTTAACAACTTCACCAATCGCTAGGGAGGCAGAGTTGCAAGGGATACACTTGGTTTAAGCAGTTGTCACCCCAGCAGCCCGTAAGGTAAAGTGAGCTATGCCCTTCTGCAGCCCCACAAGAGCTGAGCGTGGCTAAACTTCAACAGTTCTCCAGCAGCAGCAGTTCAGGAGGTTAGTGGGAGATGCTCACTTAGTCCCTACCATGAGGAGCTTTAGGAGGACCCTAGTCCCAGCATAAGAAAACCATAGATTCTGATCAGGTGTTGGAGTGAGAATGTGCTTCAGAATTAAAAGCAGGTATAGTTTCTAGCAACTATCCTCCAGTAGTATACACAGTTTAGAAGGAAAAAATTGTTTTCTTTGCTTTTATGAAAAAGATCATCCCCCAGCATTAACCCAAGTCTATTTGTGAGAAGTCTACACTGACCAGAGGCAAAAGGTAAAGAGAACTTACTCCCATAGGCAATGGCTCCCAAGACATCACTTAGGCCACAGCCAGGCTGGAAGTCTCCCCCATTGGGGTAGATGTCAATGTGGCCCACAGGCATCTGGATCCCAATGCTAACACCCAGTGTTTCCCTGGTGTAGGTGTGAAGGACATCCACAAAGTTGGCATCATCGGGGGAGAGGCGCCTGCTGGGGTCCACTCCTTCAAACATGGGGCCAGCAGGATCCAAGCCTGGAGTCAGAGACAGAACACAAGGGGCCAGGTAAGAAAATGGGCTGTTTCATACAGAATACAGCCAGAAGCCTGCTGCTGGCAGGTCTCCTCACCAGCTGATACACAGACAGTCCCACTGCTGGTACTATCTCCCAAGATGTCTTCACCATGGGCTCACTGAGGGAACAAAAAAACATGTCCCACTCCACTTTTGGAGCAATACAACCCAGCAGTAGCACCATGATCAGATTGCCTGCTGGAAGCAAGAGCCTTCACCAGGTCACAGTGAAGAGATGATTCAAGAGGCAGGTCCAAAGAGACCAACCAGAAGAGATTTAACACCCCAGGGATAGCTGGCAGCCAAAGCTGCCTCGGTGACATTCAGTATGTTTTCAGACTGCACATATGGAGGGACTAACACAATTTAAGCAGCAGCCAGGTAATCCCTGCATCTGAGATCCCATGACAGGTTTGGGATGCTCTGTTAACCCCTGAGCCTCACCCCCAACCTGAAGCTGCACTCCAGAGCATTTCTACAACTTGACTGTCAGGTGATTTTTTTTTTTCCTGATTAATTAAATACAGACATTTATTGCTAGGCTTTGTGGAATTCTCACTGCCAGTGTCACATTTAAATGCTTAATGCAACCCCTTGTACTATGCCCTAAGTTCTCACATGCTGAAATCAGCTTTACTCTGGAGCTGGAAGCAAACTCTTCAGATATTTCCAGAATGAGCAGTTAGAGTTGTTCGATTTTTTTTTTTTATCAGACATCCTGTGGGACAAACAGCACCCAATAGCTCTCACTTCCATTAGTTTATGAGCTATAATTACAAAAGCAGTATCACTCAGAGGAATAGCATTTGGGTAGTAAGAGCTTGAGCTGGATTTGTTTTGAACCCACATTTAAATTCAAATAAACCCAGGACCAGTTTGTCCTGGGTAAGGTTTTTTCATTGAAGCCCTGCTATAACTGATGTGAAGAGACCTGTGCTTTCCACTGCTGCCACAAGTCGAAAACTTGTCATTTCTGGAAGAATAACACCAAAACAACATTGTAGCAACACAGGAAACAAACCTCTTCGGGGAAACTCACTGCCAGGAAGGACAGGGGAGAGACTGCTTAAAAAGCCACTTGCCTGTAATTCTGCCTATGGTCCCATGGACATGGTTACCAGCAAAGCCAGCCACGTGGGCACCCAGGCTGTACCCAATCAGGTGGACATTCTCAAGCTTGAAGAGGGGGTTTTCCTGCAAGGAAAAAAAAAATGAGCGTTTGATCCCCTGTTTTTCAGGGCATCTGGTGCTGCTTCTGTCTGCAGGAATATAAAGTCCAGTTCCAAGAAGAGATTGGAGGGAGGGGGCAGATAAGCACACTTTGTTTAGCATTTAATCAAGATGAGTGCAACAGTTTGGATAGCACTTGTGGTTTACCCATGTTCCAGCCCCAGTTACGATATTCTTTATCATAAAGAATAAAACTTTCCCCTGGGAGCTGCCAGCAGACTCAGCACTGGCCGTGGCCTCAGGTGCCACGTGCAGCACCATGGACCTCTCCTTCTCCTTCTCCTTCCCTGCCCTCCTGCCAAGCCAGCTCTGGCTCTGATCACCCAGCTCCCGAGCCCACATTGCTCAGGCAGCGCTCCCAAATCTGAACCGCACTTCAGCACCGCTGACCCGAGCACGCTGCGAGGCAGCATCTCCCAGGGAGGCAGGGCAGCAGCACTGCAGCTATGAGCCATCACCTGGCCAAGCCCTGGGGTGGGTGTTACAGCAGAGCCTGCCCCGCTGGTGAGCCCTGGAGCTGGTGAACGCTCTGCAGCCTTGTGCAACAGTCCCTCGCCGAGCATTACAACAGAGGCTGCTCTCAGCTTGCACTACCTGTAACCAGTCAAGCAGCCTCGCTATGGTTTTTCCAACAATCTGCGTGTTGTTCACGGCATCGGTGTAGAGCTGGTGGGCAAGAGAGAGCCAGTCCACCACGACCACGTTGGCATCCTTCTCCCTCTCCTGCAGAGCGGACACCAAGCTGTCAAGCCAGGTTTCGAACATGCCACTCATCTAGAAAGAGATTCAGGTGTCAGTTTCCAGCTTGCAGGACCAAGATGACACATCCACAGTCGAGTCATTTGCATGTCATTTGCATATGCTGCTCCAGCTGCATGCTGCTCCTCTGCAAGCCCCACTACCTCTCAGCAATGCAGTAAGAGCCTGCATGCAATGGAGTAAGAAAAACAGGTTTTGAGAGACTCTGGCTGTAATTACCCACTTGCCTTTTAGGGCAGGAGGGAGAGGCATTTGTTACGTGCCACCTTATCGCAATTTTTCTCAGGAGTTTCAAAAATTCTGATGGATTGCAAAATTATTCGCCAGACCTGGCACTGAGGTTTGCATAAGCCCTGGCAGAGCTGATAAGTCCCCTTGTGCCACACACTCGGCCTCATCAAATGCAGAATTAAGAAGCTTGACAAAGTCTGCATGCCCTCTTGTGTCTTTATCAAGGAGACCACATAGCAGACGTCAGGGCTGGGCACTCAGCTACGATTACAGAAGGTCTATACACGTGTCTGTCAAGTCAAGTGTCACATTCACAGTGGTCAGTCGGATTTCAGTGCCGTGTTCACATTATACAGCTATGAAATGATCTTGAGCAGTTATGAATGAGTTGGGTGATTTCAGAGTTCCTAAACCTGACCCAGAACACTTTGCTCCAGAGACCTCAATAGAGGTGCCGTTTTTAAAAGACCCTTGTGCTCAGAATATGAAAAGTTTTCCCAAATTTCTACATTCATAGAATTCTAGAATGGTTTGGGTAGGAAAGGACCTTAAAGATGATCTAGTTTCAACTCCCCTGCCATGGACAGAGACATCTTCCACTAGACCAGGGTGTTCAAAGCGCCATCCAACCCGGCCTTGAACACCTTCAGGGATGAGGCAGCCACAGAAATTCCTGAAAATAAATATTCTGGAGACACAGCCCGCTTACAGGGCAGTTTGCTCTGAGTGAGCAGGCTAAGCATTGCCCAGGATTCTTCACACTTACCGTCCAGCCGTGAATGATGAAGAAGGTTTTAGCTGTCACGTTGAACTTGCAGTCCTCCAGGCACTGGCGCTGGCCGATGGCGAGCGTGCAACCATCCTCACCGGCGCCCGGCGACGAGCGGACACCGAACCTCACCCGCGCCTTCTGTGCCGGCACACGCTCCGCGCTGCCATCTGCGAGCCAGCGGGAGAGAAGGGTCAGCAAAGCGCCTCCGAACCCGCCTGCCCCGGGAGGGGACGAGCCCGCTCCGCGGCTCCCCCGGTCCCGCGTGGGACCGCGCTCACCCACCTCCTGCCGCCGGCAGCGCCGCCTCCGCGCCCCGCGCCGCGATGCAACAGGACACGGCGCTGCAGAGCAGGAGGAAGAGCCTCCTCATGGCTCGGGAGGACGGCCGGACGGACGGAGGGCTGGAGCAGGGAAGGGATGAATGGATGGACACACGCTCGGACGGGCGCGCGGCGGCGGCGGCGGCGGCGGCGGCGGCGGCGGCGGCGCTTTAAGAGTGGCACCATGGGGCGGGGCCAGCCCGCCGCTCCCATTGGTCACGCCTCCCGTGACGTCACAGAGAGCATGAATGGGAGGCCACGCCCCGCGTGGGGGGGTCCCGGGGGGTCCCCAGCGCTGACACCCCGGGGGGGGCACAGGGGACACGGGGAGGGGGGTTGAGGGGAGTCACAGGGAGTCCCCAGCGCTGACACCCCGCGGGGCACAGGGGACACGTGGGGGGGGTTGAGGGGAGACACAGGGAGTCCCCAGCGCTGACACCCCTCGGGGCACAGGGGACATGCGGCCCCGCGTGGGGAACTGGCGGGATTTTGGGGAGGGGGGCTCACGGGTGCTGACCCAGGCGCCAGTGGGGTCTGTGCTTTCCATCTCCACCCGTGGGAACCCCCCAGAACTTTGCCACTTGGGGCCCTCTGGACCTAACGGGCACAAGACGCTTCCCAAATGGCATTGCCCGAGTCGCAGCCTGCCACCTTCTGCAGTACGTTATCGATACCACAAATAACTTTGAATTCAAAAATTAACCATTTAGTTCCACTTTTTAATTACTTGTATATTTGTATACTTGTATACTACTTGTGTATAGTTACTGATCCGTAACAAGTTATTTCACTTTATAATGCTGCCGTCTCACCACACCGTGTAAGAAGAGATCATGCTCTGGGGACACATGATTTTCCTGCTCTCTTTTTCTTCCCCTTCCTCAGCCCTGTGGCTCTTCTTTCTCTCCAAACTCACAGCAGAAAGCAAGGAGAAGGCATCAGGGTCTATGGTGGGTAAAGGAAAAAGGTGCAGGCAAACGACAGGCAAAGATGAGGAATGCAGTGTCCCACCCCTAAGGAGAAGGGAGCACTCCGGATTTGTAGAAGCTCAGGGTCGGAAGGAAAGAAAAAAGTCAGAGGGTCTGCAAGAGTTTAAAAGTTTTATTTGAAAATTGCACACCTGGCATGGAAATTGGTGTGTAAATCCCCGATTTTCTCATATAAACATATGGCAGTGGGGTTTGAGTAAGGGGTATGATGAGAGGGGAGGAAGGAAGGAAGGAAGGCAGGAAGGAAGGACGGAAGGAAGGAAGGAAGGAAGGAAGGAAGGAAGGAAGGAAGGAAGGAAGGAAATGGGAAATCAGGCACAGGATTTGCTTTAGCCCTCACCAGTAGATATAAATGGAGAGAATTAATCTGACTTTCTGGCAGTGCTTTCTCAGGGTACTCAGTTTGTACCCCACGCCTCTGTGAGCCTTGCTTAGCCCAGACACCTCCTGACTCGGTGTGGATTAACAGTTGGACTAGATGCACATTGTAGGTCACTTCCAACTGAAATATTCTATTCTATTCTATTCTATTCTATTCTATTCTATTCTATTCTATTCTATTCTATTCTATTCTATTCTATTCTATTCTATTCTACTTCCTTGTACCTCTCCTATATGTGACAGGTTGTGGCTGGGGACTGCAGCTCCTCTCCTCTTTGGGAATCATTTATAGAACCTCTTAATTTCTGACTTTGCAGGATGAATACATGATCTGGGATCACCTCAAGCATGTCCCATTTCCAGAGGCTGGAGATGATGCTCAAGGTCCTCAGGGAGCGTGGGATTGAGCAGAATGTCCTGAGGATGCAGCCTCTCCTCTGCAGCTGTGTGGTCCCTCTTGAGGAGCAGCATCCTGACAGCACTGACTGAAAAAAAACAAAAGGACCTAGATTTGTCAGCTGCTGTCCACTACTGGACTTACTCCTGCAGGAAATGAATCAGCCAAGCCTCATCACCAAACACCTCATAATTTAAAAAAATTTCTGATGCCAACAAACCCCTTCCAGACTGCTGACCACCACGACATTATCGTGGTTTAACCACGATGTCTTCTCATTCTCCTTCTGTTGTCTCTTGCTATTGTAAAGCTCCTCCTTTTGTCTGTGCAACTGCAGGCTCTGGGAGGGGAGTCCTGGTCTTTGCCTCTGGCTTCCAAGAATGGCAGTAGCAGTGAGAATAGCTTAGCAACAGCAAGGAAAAAGTGCAGCAAAATAATTCCTGGCTTCTTCGGCCGAAAGGTGATGATCATCCAGGGAGATGCTCAGGGTCTGTTGTGATGGGCACTGTATCAACTCACAGAGTGTGGCTCGGCACTGACCTCTCCGTAACCCTCGTGGCCTGGGGGGAAGGAGGCTCCCACCCAGAGCTGCTTGGAAAATTGCAGTTCGTTAAGCCAAATAATTCTAAGGAAAAATTCTTAGTTTTGATTAGTTTTTCACTGGGAAAGATTTCATGGCTCCCAGATGGAATTTCTGGATATTGTAGTAAGTAATAAATAATAAACCAGGGTAAAATGGATAGTAATCCACTTTAAAAGGCATGGAAGCTCGAGAGTTATAGCACTTGTAGGGATGTTGGAGGCTTTACCTCAGCAGCTGGTGTGAGGGGGACGATGCCCGCAGAGATAGTGGCTGTTCTTGGAGGCATCTTTCTGGCTCTCTTCCTCTCTCCCTGGCTCCATTCCTACGTGATTTCCTAAAGGTCTCAATTCAGTCCAAAAGCAGAAGAGGAATGCTTTTGAAATCATGAGCGTTTTCATAGGAAATAGAAAAATGTTCCACTCAGCTGTAGTCACAAGCTCTTTGCAGGTGGGTGCTGGGTGGCTGAGTCTGGTTTCTTCTTCAGCACCAGACACAGTGAGTCAGAGCAGTCATGAAATGTGGATGTAGAAGGTACATGAGAGGAATCAAGCTTCTTTTAGTAGCAAAAAGCTAAAATCAGTACGATATGTAAATTAGGATGCCCAAATATTTAAAGGTCTGGAGTCTCCTGGTGCTCTCAGGGAAGGACTAGACAGGTTTTACAGCAGCAGCAGCACTTAATTTGAGAGGTTTCCACACCCATGCATCCATCAAGGAGACACTTTCTATGCTGTTCCTATACAAGAGGAGCATCTCAAACCTGGGTTATGGTCAGCATCTTCTGCAGGAGTTCAGCATCCCTGACAGAAAGGACTTCCAGGAGACTGAAGTCAGGAGACTGAAGTCAGGAGACTTCTGCAAAATAATTGTCATCAACGCCTCTTTTCTCCTTTCTTTAAAATTAGCATGCAGACACCTGCTTTCCTTGCAGAAATGGCCACACCATCAAAGAGCTGAGCATTAAAGGAAAAGGGAAAACCCTTAATCATCACACCACCCCTTTAAAAACATGTAGAGGTAGAGTAGTTCTAGTGTGAGAGGTTCTGGAGATAACAAGGAAAACTAACAGCAGCCTTTTGCACGAACAGCACTGCCAACATTGCATCCCTCATCCTCCCACGGATGACCTGCCATGGAAGGAGCAGCAGAGAGAGTGTTCTGAGGCCCAGGACAGGGTACCACTGCTGATATGAGTGGCTGCAGGAGGCATTTGCACAGTATTCCTGTGGCTAAGATTGCATCCCGTTGTGTTCGCATCTCTGGGAAGGCACAAGTGGAACACTTGGCCACTCCTGTCAGGGAAAAGTTGTGGCTCTTGGGGTTGTGAGGTGCTTGTTACTGAAAACAATTTCATACCAACCAGAGTTAAAGATGCTCCTATTGAGAATTTCTCTTTTGAACAACCTAGAGAGTGATGTCATGGCTTTAGGTCAGATACTCAGTGTCAAGGAGTATGTTTAGAAACCTGAGAGTGTTTTACCCACCCTCCATTCTTCCTGCCTGGTTCTATGAAAGAGGGAGTAGGATTTACAGGATAGAAGGAGGGGAGAGAAAGAGACTCACTCTCTCTCCCTGTTTTTTTTTTAGTTACAAAACAGTTACTATTTTCAATTACAAAACACAGGCAGTAGAATCCAATGGAATTGACACTAGTTTCCCTCACGGCTCCTTCTGCCTAATTTGTTTCTGAGGTGATGGAGGAGGAAAGGGAGGGAACAAGCTGAGAGAGGGAGGGGCTGCTCGGACAGCAGCAACCTCGGGGTGCGCTGAGCTGGGGTGAAGGCCTAGGAAGGACCCCCACATCAGATGAGGGCACAGAGCTGACTGCACTCCAAGGGGTCTGAAGTCCTGGAGAGGCAGCTCTCCAGTGAAATATCATCCTGGGTTAATCCTTGTATCACCCTGTGCCTGCTCAGCCCGGTAACTCTTGGTTTGTCATCATCCCATCACACCGTAATTATTTCATGCTTAGTGATTGCTGCAGAGGGGGGACATATTATTCCTGTGGCACAGTTTCTGCTCTGGATGTTTTTGTTCTGAGAGTGTCAAACTGGGGTGAAAACAGGCCGTGGTGTCTTTGTTTCACAGCTACTCCTTACCCCACAAAGTTTTGCCTCCCCTCCTCAGCCTTTCAAATACAGCCCCTCTATGAACATGCTTTATAGGACCAATACTTCATACCCCTGTGTAGGTTTGTTTGCTTACAGAAGAGGCTAATCTCCACCAGGTTATGAAATCAGCTCACATGCTTCACTGGCCTTACCCACTATTGATATCCCCGTTCGATCCCCGTTGAGCTCTCTTTGTTGGAGGTAACCCCTTCTCCTACTCCTTCTAAGCTGATTTCTTAAGCCACCTCATTCAAGTCCCACATCCCCATGGTATTTAGATGTAGTAAAAATGACTGGGGGGAAAATAAATGGCAGCCAGCGAGCCCACTAAACTGTCTGACTATTAATGGTCCTGTTAGTTGCAAATTTACTTTACCACAAAGCCCCCAGCATGTAATCCTTAGATGAATGCCTTTGATTGTGAGGGAATATTTACAGCTGACCCTGCCAGCAGTCTGCAAACCTGCAATGGGCCTCCTGTCCCACATTAAATCCGCTGGCATCTGTTCCTGGGTTCTTATCAAGCACATGCTCTGTTGGTGCAGTGTTTGGGCTGTAGCGCTCACGGATATGGTGGGCCTTGAAGAATAAATCCCCACATTCCTGCGAAATGCTAATTCTTGTGAACGTTGTCACACAGGGTTACAGTTTGTACCTGTCTCCAGGCATCGCCATCCACTGGGAGGTTTCCAGGAGGCTTTGATCCCTGCTGGCTGCCCCCTCCCCATGGCAGGACCCCGGTCCTGCTGCTGGACCACCCTTCACCACAGACAAAATTCTTCTTACTTCTTCAAACTTCTGCTGTTTTGCCAGACATGTATAAGCAACATGAAGTGATTTTTATGATGGTTTTTATCTCTTTTCGCCCCTGCCCATGTCTCACATGAGTCCTCGGGTTGCTGTGAGACCTTCAAGTGATCTCGCCCTCCTTCAGCCCCAGCAGGGCTGTGCAGGAGCTCAGGCTGGAAGCCAGAGAGAGCTCCGTGTGTCCTGACGCCTGTTCGCTGTGCCCAAGCGGACAAGTGGAATTCAACTTGTCATTCCCAGCATGTCCCGTGGTCCGTGAGACGGATCCGGGCTGCTTGGCTGCTTTGTGTCAGACAGAAGGCCCAGCGGTGTGTGGTGGGCCTGCTCCATCCACTCTGCAGACAAGGATGCCTTTAGGTCTGTGCCGAGGAATGACGTGTATTTTCTCTCTTCTTACGCTTTTACGCAAAATTCACACTTTTCCATCCAAGCTGGATGAATGCTGAGCGTGTCTGGGCTTGAACATGGACTTGGAGCCAAGCCCATTGGCAGTGCAGAGGTGTTGTGGGTGGCCAGGGGGATATTTTCTTCTGCTCCTTTCTGAGGTCCTGTTTTGATTGGATTGGAGAAACATCTCAGAAGTTTGTGATTACTTGGTCCTGCAGCTAGTGGATAGTGAGTCCTCAACAGAGCTTCTGCTTTAAGTCTCCTGCATCCAGCAAAGAGAAAATACTAAAAAAGTAATAAATCACTTAGGCTGCTCCTCTGTCTTTTTTGTAAGAGGAGCCTGGGGCTGCTAGAGAGTCCAGAGAGGAGTTGGTAGGGCAGTTGTTTGCTTTAGGGATTGCTCTAGAGTGCATATCCTTGTCCAAATGCTTTTTCTTCAAATCTGCAGGAATGTCTGGCCCAGATGTGGAGTGGATGTGGGAGCACCACCAGTGACATGTACCCAACACTCAGCTGGGCTGCAGCTCGAGTGGAGACAGTAAGAACTGGCAGAGCAGGCAGTGGCTCTCCTGCCCACTGAGATGGGTCTGCTGGACGGGGCAGAGCTCCGGCTTTGGGGTTATTTCTGGTAATTAGCAGGTAAAAAACCTTGGAATTTGGCATTTTGGCAGAATAATGAGTAATCTGACATCTCCATCTTTTCTGAAAACTCTCCAGACTAACCCCTAAACCAGTTGTCTGGAGCCAGGTTGGAAAGGGCTTGGAGGAACCACATCTAGTGAAAGGTGTCCTTGCACATGGCAGGGGCTTTGGAAAAGGACGGATCTTTAAGGTCGCTTACACCCAAACCCATTCTATTATGATATTATTAATTTTCAGCACTCCTAAATCCACTTTAAATCTATCTCAGGTTTTCAAAACTGATCCTGTAAATCTGGATGGACACCAAACCCATGAAACTCTGAGCATGCCACTTGACTTCCAGTGTCTACTGGAAAGAAAACAAGTTTTTTATTAAAACAAATTAATTTGTTACTTACTTTAGCAAAGCCCAGTAAAAACATATGTTAGTTCTCACCATTATTGTTAATTTGTACCCAAGCTTTTTGGTTGCAAATCTTGGGTAATTGTTTCTTCCTGGGCAGTTGTTGTGTCAGCTCACACAAATTCTTCATCTATTTCTGGTCCTGATCGCTGATTCAGCTGGTGTTTAGGAGACCCTGTGGCAGTATTTCACTGTGATTCACACACTGAAGAGGGATCGTATTTTAAACCACAAACATAGGCTTTACGCACTAGCTTTTGTGTTTCAGAAAAAGGGTGACAAACAGCTTGAGGACAGGAATAAGCTGCACAAGATGCTGCTGTGTATCATCAAGGTCAGTATCATTTGTTCTCCAGCACCCTGTTCTTCTTTTGCCCTCCCCTTTGAAACATTTGTCTTCTCCAATCCATGCAGGGTGTAGAGCTGGGATCTGCCTGAGATAGGGAAAAGCCTCAAGTCACCATTGGAAATACAGGGAGTCTCCTGCTTTTCTCAGATGTAGGCTTTATTTACACCAACAGTATTACTCATTTAGGTTTTCACCAGGTTGCATATTTTACTTTGACAACTCATTGGTTATCCCACCCCTGAATCAAGTCTTATTACTCAGTGTCTCAATGAAAAGGACACCTACCACATCTATTAGCAGAGTGTGCAATGGGATGATGAGATGCTGGTCCTCACAAGGCACTGTTTCACCCTCCGGCCATTTATCCCTAATTGCCTAACTTCTCCCATTTATTGTGTTTATTGAGTGTGTGGAGCTTAATGGGAAGAGTCAATGGGTCTGTAATTAATTAAGAAGAGTTTGGGACATTTCTTAGTGCCTTGTACTCGTGTTCCTGTCTGTAATGTACAGATGCTGCTGACATTCATCCCAGGACTTCCCAGTCCAAGGCCAGACAGGCAGAAAGACTGCAGTGAGGGCAGGGGAAAAGCAAAAGGGCTGCTCTGTACAGGTCAGGTATACCCTGGGCTGCATCACCAGCAGTGTGACAGGCAGNATCTCTTCCAACCCAAATCATTCTGGGATTCCATTCTATGATATACTTTACAGAGCAAGGGTGGCACCTTCTAACCAGAAGCCTGCTGGGCATGTAGGACAGGGGAGCAGCAGCGGCAGACATCCCCCTTCTGGGATATGGGTGCATGACCCATCCCACTAATCAGCTCCCTGAATGGAACTCTCCTCGTGCAATTCCTTGTGTCTCCCCTTCTGTACCTGTCCAGGATGCAGGTCCAGCACCTGAGTGAGTCACAAGCAGCTGATGGCCGAGGGGTGGGTGGGAGCTGGAGGTGTGCCACCTATAGGGGCCCCCTGCCACAGCCTTGCCCTGCAGTCCCTACCCATCATATGACCTTCCCAAGCACCGCATGTGACTGGGCCACGCAGGCTGGAAAAGACCAGGCAGAGCAGAGGGAAGAGGCTGGAGAGGGGGAGGGCAGCACAGCTAGAGAGGATTAGTAAGCTGGACAGATAGGGAAAGCTTTGAAAGAGGGGGCTTGTGTCAGAGTTGTTGCAACAGCAAAAGGGGAAGTAGCTGGATGGCTGGAAGACAGGCATGGAGCGATCTGGGAGGGAGGGATGACCTCAGAGATGACATTTAGGATCAAAGTGGGGTTAGGTTGCGTCTTGTGGAGAGGAAGACTTTGCAATCTTTAGAGCTGGAGGGATCAGAAGCTTAGGAAGAATCTCTGACCATAAGAATAGTAAGAATGACCACAAAAGCCATGCACTGGGATGAAAAATAAAGATGCTGGAAAGATTGCTATGGACATGAAGTTTAGATATTCAGGGCTGTTGCTTTTTGCTGTGCCATGAACAGAAAGCAGTCTGCTGTCTGAAACTTTGGTTATGTTAATAGGCATCATCCAAGCTGATCTCCCAGCTCTGAGCAGAACTCTGCAAAGCCAGGTCCTGTCTGGAAGGACTGCTCCTGTCCCAGGTCCCTGCATGCTTTGTCTGCCAGCAGGGAGGTGGAGAAGCCCCTGGAAGAGAAAAGCAAGTTTGTCTGTGGTCTATCAGCTGATCCAGAGGAGCTCTTAAGCAGGGCAGCTGCAAAAACAGCAGGCAGAGTTATAGAATCATGGAATCATTTAAGGGTGGAAAATACCTCTAAGGTGCTTGAGTTCAACTGCCAACCCAGTGCTGCCACATTAATCACGACTGTAACAGAGGAGAGGAGGAGGATGCTTTGATCTGTTTTGTTTAGGAGATGCAGTGCAACAAAGGGAGCTTGAGGCTCTCTTTCACAGTACAGGGCACACTCAGCTTTAGAAATGTTGACAGGATTCACAGATCAAGAGAAGCTGAGGTTGGGAAGGGCCAGTGGAGGCTGTCCAGAGCAACCCCCCTGCAGCTCAAGGCAGAGTCAGCCAGAGCTGGCTGCCCAGGATATTGTCTCTGGCCCACCTGCTTCAGGATTCAACCATTCTCTTTTGTTTAAACAGAATTCCCCATAGTTTAATTTGTAACTAAATTGTGGGCAATATTTCTGATTCCAGGATAATTTAGGTTTCATTAATCAAAAGCACGTTTCAAGCAGTACTTCTTGGTTATGAGCTAGACAGGTTAGGGCAAATGTAAACCCAGGATTTAATTTATCCCAGAAAGTGTTTATGATCAGGCACTTACATGATGACTTTATACACTCATCACAGAGATTGGCCATTTCTGGCATTCAAAGCCAGGAACGAGCAGTCATAGACCTGCACAACCTGCGTAAATGGGTTTGCTGTCAAAAACTGCACTGAATAAACACAAACGTTAGCTACAAGGTCATTTAATCACACAGGAGGTTTGTTTTACCAGTGATTCCCTCCTAGCTGGGTGTGTAGGGGGTGGATGAACCCATAGCTTTGGACAATATGCCAAAAAAGTTGAGTATTAAGACAACATCACTGATTGCTGTGGTTTGGGGTTTTTTTTTGTTTTGACTATGATCCTGGCAGGCAGGTCACCAGCAGCATGGGGAAGGTGCTGTGGCTGCTGCGTGACTCTTCAGCAGCAGTGACAGCAAGGACAGATACTCGGCTGTCGTGACGCTGAGCTCCCCAGCTCTTTCCTCACCCCTGCTCTGGGTACAGCACAAGCACAACAGAAATTATTTAAATAGGATGGGCAGCTAATCTCTCCTTGCAAAGAGTTGTCTGTGTTTTAGGAGGACTCGCAGGGCATCAAAAGTATTTCAGTTGTTCACGTGTTTTAGATGATATGCTCACGATGAGTTATAGATGTACATGTATGTACAGATATAAGCAAATAAATATAGGCACATAAATAACTTATCTGCTTAAGTAAGTATTTTCTGGCTCCCTATGGAAGCATCTCTTCTTAAAAGTCACAGGGAGGAATATATAACATAACTGAGCTCTTCAAGTGACCAAGACAGAATTACTGATGCAGCACAAATCTCTAATCAAGGTCAGTCCATCTTTTGGAGGTGCATTTCCCCCTTTTCCATGTAGTGAAAGGACAAGGGGCAATGGCTTCCCACTGCCAGAGAGCAGGGCTAGATGGGATATCGGGAAGGAATTCCTGGCTGTGAGGGTGGGGAGGCCCTGGCACAGGGTGCCCAGAGCAGCTGTGGCTGCCCCTGGATCCCTGGCAGTGTCCAAGGCCAGGCTGGATGGGGCTTGGAGCAACGTGGGCTAATGGAAGGTGTCCCTGCCCATGGCAGGGGGTGGGACTGGATGATATTCCAAGTCCCTTCCAACCCAAACCATTCAATGAACCTGTGATTCTATGATCTTGCTCCTGTGACTCACTACCTGGGTCAGTAGATTTTAAGATGCTCATGGAGAGCCCTTTAGCTGTAGACCTTGCCTACCATGTGTCTAAATGATGCTGTTTTGCTGACTGTGGGAGGACAAGGCAAACAGTGGGGATGAGCTGTGCCTCTTGAGGAGACATGCATCTGGGATGAGGAGGACAGGAGACCATAGACTGGTCAGCGTAGAGTATTTCAGAGAAAGAAAGTGCAGGCAGCTGTCTGATGGTTGGAAAGCCCCAGTGTTTGCAGCATTCAAGCTGGTTTCAATTTAAAATGTCTTTGTCTTCAAGATTTTCTGCTTAAACATTAGGACAAGGAACCATTTGTGTGTAATTTCGTGAATGACAGTTTAATATCCCCACATAACCCTTGGACTCCAAAAGCTGGGTCTCTAAGAGAAATGCCAAGGTATCTACAAAAAGATTTGAGGAATTGGCTTCCATTCCTGTGCAAAGAACAGGTCAGGCCCTCTCCTACAGCACAGCAGATACGGGGTGTGTATTAGCGAGCTGGAGTTAAGCCTGGTCAGTCAGCCCCAGTGTTTCTATGTGTTACAGGGGGTTTAGCACAGCCCCTCCTGTGGCTCCACCTGCCCCTCTGTTAGAAGTGACCACCCCAAGCCAGGTGTGTGCTTGAGCTGAGTGTCAGCCTGGAAGGTGAGCAGGAAGGTCCCCTGGCTGGAAATGAACTCCTTGTGGTTTTAGACCTGCCACAAAAACATAACCCCAGCCAGTGAAAATGTAACTTCAGACAGTCTTGGGGCTCACCTGTCCCTCTGCTCAGGAGAGAGGATGACTGTCAGGGACCCTGGCCGATTGTCACATTTGGCTCCCAGTAGCACTGGTAAGGCTGCTTGTTTACTCCCAGCTAAAGACACAATAGGACTTATGTGAGACAGCACTCCTGTACCTGTACACCCCCCTGCTGCCTGCTGGGCCTTTCCACAGCAGGATAAGAGGTGCAGCCCCCTTCCAGCTCCAGGACCACAGACAGAGGAGAGAATCATGGGATCAGTGAATGGTTTGGGTTGGAAGGGACTTTAAAGCTCATCCAGTGCCACCCCCTGCCATGAGCAGGGACACCTTCCACTATCCCACGTTGCTCCAAGCCCCAACCAACCTGGCCTGGGACACTGCCAGGGATCCAGGGGCAGTCACAGCTGCTCTGGGCACCCTCTCTGTGCCAGGGCTTCCCCACCCTCACAGACACAAATTCCTTCCCATCTAACCCTGCCCTCTGGCACTGGGAAGCCATTCCCTGTGTCCTGTCCCTCCATGCCTTGGCCCAAGTCCCTCTGCAGCTCTCCTGGAGCCCCTTTAGGCACTGCCAGGGCCTCTCAGGTCTCCCTGGAGCCTTCTCTCGTGCAGCTGAACACCCCCAGCTGTCCCAGGCTGGCTCCAGAGCAGAGATGATGGCAGAAACCTCTGCTGCCATTGTGGTCAGGCCATCACGGGAGGATGTTCCCAGCAGGAGCTCCCAGAGCACAGAGTGGAGGTTCTGCTCAGGTCCAAGCACAGCTGTGTGCTTGCTCTCTGCACTTGCTGGGACAGCAATGTCTCCCTGGGCACGCACAGCACAGGCACCGGGGCTGGGCAGCATGGACACAAGAGCAAGAGGGATGGCAGCAGCAGAGTTTACGGTAAAGTCCTAGGGAATTGAGGTTCCAGTATGATCAGGAGGCGGCTGCTTCCTGTGCAGGAGTTCTCAAGAATATGATTTTGGACTTACCTGCCTGAATTTTCTGCTTAGGATCCAAAAGCTCTCTTGCAGTCAGCCCATGCAACCCAAATATCCAAGGCAAGTGGTGCAGTGGGGGAAAAACCTGGTTAAATCCCAACAAGAGCACAAGCTCAGCTGCCTCAGCCCTGATCCCAGCACCAGGTATGTGCTAGGTTGCCCATGAGAGCACTTGTCAAACTCCCAACAAAGCTGAAAACATGCATCTCAGGGAAGGGGGCATGGCCCTGAGGCTGCCAGAGCTCCGGGAGCGTTTGGACAACACTCTCAGGCACAGGGTGGGATTGTTGGGGTGACTGTGCAAGGCCAGGGGCTGGACTGGATGACCACCAGTGGGTGACTTGGTGAGTCCCTTCCAACTCAGGATAGTCTGTGGTTCTGTGATACCCTTCCACCACTGCAAGCCCTCAGCAGCTGAGCAAAACAGTTCCACCTGTAGCGAAACAGAAAACGTATTTATTTTGGGTTTGATTGATGAACACAGGTGATAATCCCCATCATGTGTCAAGTACTTGTGTTTCACACCTCTCCTCCAGCTTTCCCTGAACGTCTCCTTGCTTCTGTGCTCTGCTGCCAAGAAGCAGCTGTGTATAAAGGTGCTTCCCATGGAAAGACTCGGTTCCTTCACCAGCAGAAAACAGAGGAAGGTGCAGAGGGAAGGGCAGAAAGGATGAAGAAGAAGAGCTACATTCAGGTGTGTTCAGAGAAGGGATTCCCACAGTATGGTGGAGAAGGCTGTGGAAGTGTTTGAGGACCTCAGCTTTAGCCAGTTTAAATTTATTGTACCTGGAAACTTAGTGCTATATAGTGTTCCCCACAGAAGCTGTGGTTGCCCCATCCCTGGCAGTGTCCAAGGCCAGGCTGGACAGGGCTTGGAGCACCCTGGGATGGTGGAAGGTGTCCCTGCCCATGGCAGGGGGGGGGATGGGATGATCTTTAAGGTTCCTTCCAAACCACGCTGTGACTGTATGATAAAGAGAACAAATAATATTTGCCCACACCCCAGCGTGTTTCCCTCTTTGAGATCAGTGCTTGAAAGGTGCTTGGAGACTTTGCAGAGAGCTTTTCTGAAACCAAAGAATAAGGCACATTTTAAGGCAGGTAAATGGAGAGCTGCAGTAACAACTAGAGCTCTCACAGTTTTTAGCCATGTAAATATTTGTGATAGCTCAAATATTTTCCTCTTCCCATCTGGGTGAAATCCTAGCTGCAGAGCTTTGGGGCTTTTTAGCCTTAAACAAGAGATCCAAAAATAGCCTCCTGCTCAGAGCCTTTACAAGGGCGGCAAGATCTTCCTCTGCTTATTTCTAAACTCAGTTAAACCCAGACTCCTGTGCTGGGGAGGTGCCTGCACACCAGATTACTGCCCTCTCAGGAATATGCCTCTTATTTTTTTTCTCCATGTTGTCAATTTTTTCTCAATGAGACTTTTGCTGCAGCTGGGCACCACTTTCAGGAAACAAATTGCTTTTATTGAGCTGCTTCCCAAGCAGTTCTAGTCACAAATGCTGCCTGAAATGGAAAAGAACAATCTTTTATTTTAATGACTCAGACTGTGATTATTTTATAATGGTGCAATAAATACCAGTTGAGGTTTATAAATATGAATTTGAATGAATCTCTTCGTTCTGGTCCCCTGGACACCTCTGTGAGCAACGTGCTGCTCTATTCCCATCCTGAGCTGCCATCTAATGGTGAGCACGGTGGTGGCTCCTGGGATGAGAGTTGGACCGGCTTATCTTAAAGGTCTTTTCCAAACTCAACAATTCTGTGATCTCAGGTGGGGGGTCGTTTTCTGCTCCCAGAGAACAAGGGACAGGAGGAGAGGACATAGCCTCAGGTTGTGCCAAGGGAGGTTCAGGTTCGACACCAGGAGGAATTTTCTCATGGAAAGGCCTTGGAAGGGGCTGCCCAGGGATGTGGTAGAGTCACTGTCCCTGGAGGTGTCACAGGAAAGCCTGGACGTGGCACTCAGTGCTCTGGGCTGGGTGACAAGGTGGGGATTGGGCACAGATGACCTGGGATGGGACTCGATGATCTCAGAGGCTTTTTCCACCCTACATGATCCTGATTGATTGGATCACAGAATCACAGAATATCCTGAGCTGGAAAGTACCCTAAAGGACCATCGAGTCCAGCTCTTCAACAATTCCTATGCCTGGCAGCGGTGTCCAAACACTCCTGGAGCTCTGGCAGCCTCGGGGCCGTGCCCATTCCCTGGGGAGCCCGGGCAGTGCCCAGCACCCTCTGGGGGAAGAACCTTTCCTGAGATCCAGCCTAAACCTCCCCTGGCACAGATCCAGCCGCTCCCTGGGTCATGTCAGTGGTCACCAGAGAGAAGAGATCAATGCCTGACCTTCCTCCTCCCTCACGAGGAAGTTTCAACTGCGATGAGCCTCCCCTCAGTCTCCTCCAGCTGAACACACCAAGTGCCCTCAGCCGCCCCTCATATGGCTTCCTCTCGAGGCCCTCCACCATTTCCGTGGCCATCCTTTGGACGCTCTCTAACAGTTTAATACCTTCCTTGTATTGCAGTGACTAAAACCGCTCACGATGTTCAAGGTGAGGCCGCACCAGTGTGGAGAGGTGCGGGGGCAATCCCCTCTCTTGACCGGCTGGCGGTGCTGTGCCTGATGCACACTAAAAGCACCTGCACCATGAGCTGAGGGCCTATGCCG
>VZTH01017367.1:0-10500 GCA_013397815.1 Aleadryas rufinucha | reverse complement strand
TGTCCAAACACTCCTGGAGCTCTGGCAGCCTCGGGGCCGTGCCCATTCCCTGGGGAGCCCGGGCAGTGCCCAGCACCCTCTGGGGGAAGAACCTTTCCTGAGATCCAGCCTAAACCTCCCCTGGCACAGATCCAGCCGCTCCCTGGGTCATGTCAGTGGTCACCAGAGAGAAGAGATCAATGCCTGACCTTCCTCCTCCCTCACGAGGAAGTTTCAACTGCGATGAGCCTCCCCTCAGTCTCCTCCAGCTGAACACACCAAGTGCCCTCAGCCGCCCCTCATATGGCTTCCTCTCGAGGCCCTCCACCATTTCCGTGGCCATCCTTTGGACGCTCTCTAACAGTTTAATACCTTCCTTGTATTGCAGTGACTAAAACCGCTCACGATGTTCAAGGTGAGGCCGCACCAGTGTGGAGAGGTGCGGGGGCAATCCCCTCTCTTGACCGGCTGGCGGTGCTGTGCCTGATGCACACTAAAAGCACCTGCACCATGAGCTGAGGGCCTATGCCGTGGTGTCTTTCCCCATGACAGGGTGAATACCGCGGTGTCTCTCCCCATGGCGGGTTTTATTCAAAAGGACGGCGACAGAACCGCTCTCTGCACGCTCCGCCCTCACAGCAACAACGCGCCGCCATCTTGGGGACGGGGCGGTCCCGCGCCGTCCCCGTCCGAAATCTCGCGAGATGCACGCGCGCTGGCGCGGCGCCCCGCCCTTCCTCTTCCTCTGCCGCCACCGCCCCGAGGTGAGGAGCCATGGCTGGCCCGGTCCCGCGCCATCCGCCGCCATCCGCCCCCATCCCGCCCCATCCCCGCTGGCACCGGCGTCTCAGACACCGGGATCGCTCCGACATGCCCCGCGCCCGCGGTATTCCCCGGGATGGCG
Organism: Aleadryas rufinucha; assembly: GCA_013397815.1. Lineage (NCBI taxonomy): Eukaryota > Metazoa > Chordata > Aves > Passeriformes > Aleadryas > Aleadryas rufinucha. Next base: position 9,617 of record VZTH01017367.1, on the reverse strand, counting down.
TGCGGGAGGGCGGGGAGGGATGCTGATGCCGGGGAAGCAGGCAGGCCTGGGGAGATTAATGGCTGCGATGATGACTTTCTTAGGACACCTTTGGATGTAACTGTGAAAAGAACGCTTAATTCCTGAGCAGCTGTGGCGGTGAGGGAAGCAATCCACGTCCTGCGTGCCAGTGTTTGAAATGTAATATGTTTTAATTGGTGTTTTTCAGCTGAGGTCTCAAGATGGTGCGCTACTCCCTGGATCCGGAGAACCCCACAAAATGTGAGTTGCTGTTTTAGGAGAGTTCGTGTGGGATTTTTTGGAAGCCGGTGAGGTTTTGATTCTAAAACTCGGGTTTTTTTCCTCTCTTGTAGCATGCAAGTCGCGGGGATCTAACCTACGTGTGCACTTCAAGGTAAGGAGCGTGCGAGTAGCAGGAATTGCAAATTCATTTGGTGTTTTACTTGTTTTTTTGTTTCTACTGTTATTTTCTAAAAGAAGCTTAGATTAGCTCAGTTTGAAAGGGCATGTGAGGATTATCTCGTTCCACCCTCTGTCGAGGTTAGGCCCCGTCCATCGTGGCCCTGGACACATCCAGGGATCCAGGGGCAGCCACAGCTGCTCTGTGAAAATTGTTCCAGGGCTTCAGCACCCTCACAGCTAGGAATTCTTTCCCAATATCCCATTTAATCCTTTTTTTTAAGGAAGTGTGTTCTACTTCTTAATAATTAAAGGTTTGCTCTTCGCTGCTTGTAATGGTCTCCATCCACAAAAAAAAAAAAAAAAAGAGTCTGTATAATAAAATTATCCCTGTCTAATTCAGATAACAAAATACAGCAGCAAAACAGTTGGAGTGAATTTATCAGGCACTGGGCTAGTGTTTGGTGTGAAATTTGTCTCATTTTCCCCATTCTTTTTCGTTGTGTGATGTTTGGCACAAGGACCTCAGTTCTTCCAGAAAGGCCTCAGGTGGCAAAAATAATTCAGAAGTGTTATTTAATCACCATACGAGAACTTAGCAGATCCTTTTCTGCTCAGTGTTACGTTAAGTTTTCACTTCGTTTTCCTTTTTTTTATTATGAACAGGTAGGATTGTAGTTAGAGCTGGCTTACGCAATTAGTAAATGCTGTTTAGAAGACTGATCTTCTGTCTTTAATTTTTATTTCTGAGCCTTTTTTTCTCTGTAATTCCTTTAGAGGAAACAACATTGTCAACAATTGCCACAATGTTTCCTCATCAGTTTGTGTGAGGGTGCTGTATTTAACATTTTAGTAAGAATTTATCCATCAGGATCTTGGTCTTTTAGATTAGTGGCCAAAGAGGAGATATGAAAAGTGTAAGTACTTAAATTACAATTCTATTGAGAGTTACAAATTTTCTTGTTGGATCTGGCCATTAGGTTAAAAAAAAAACAACCAGGTGTGCTGGAGCCACAAATTCAGCAGTGACAGTCATACCAGGGGTTGGAAAAGTGGGTAGCAAAGAAAAAGGTGTTGTTAATTATTTTTCATTCTTTGACTTGGGTCTTTTCTGGTAAGTGCTTCCTTTGTAGCCAAAAGAATTGTATCCAGGAAGGACAAGGGAGTGGTTGTGCTCATGCTGTCTCTTGGAAAGATGTGTTCAGAGGATCTTTTCTGTGCCCTGTGTTGGTAGAACACCCGGGAGACCGCGCAGGCCATCAAGGGCATGCACATCCGCAAGGCCACCAAGTACCTGAAGGACGTCACCCTCAAGAAGCAGTGTGTCCCCTTCCGGCGCTACAACGGCGGCGTCGGGAGGTGCGCCCAGGTGAGCTCCTGGAAAACGTGGGAAGGATCCTTTGGCTGCGGGTGCTTAACACAAAAAGGTGGTGTAGAGGTGGTGTGGACGTAGTCTGTCGTTGTCGATGGTAAACTTGCATTAAAACACAGAATCACAGGGTGGTTAGGGTTGGAAGGGAGCCCAAAGCTCATCTCAATCCAATCCCCTGCCATGGGCAGGGACACCTTCCAGTAGACCAGGTTGCTCAAGAGGGAGAAAAGAGTAGCTTGTAATTCCAGTAGATGCATCTACTTGGAGTGTCTGCATTTAGCTGGCAGCATCGAGTAAAGGGATGAAATTTTGTTGGGTTTGGTGCACAGCAAAATAGAATAGATTCTAATCCATAAGATCTGGGGTCCTCAGCACAGGAAGGACATAAACCTGTTGGAGCCATGCCAGAGGAGGCCACGGAGATGCTCCCAGGCCTGGAGCCCCTCTGCTCTGGAGCCAGCCTGGGACAGCTGGGGGTGTTCAGCTGCACGAGAGAAGGCTCCAGGGAGACCTGAGAGCCCCTGGCAGTGCCTAAAGGGGCTCCAGGAGAGCTGCAGAGGGACTTGGGCCAAGGCATGGAGGGACAGGACACAGGGAATGGCTTCCTGGTGCCAGAGGGCAGGGTTAGATGGGATATTGGGAAGGAATTGCTGTCTGTGAGGGTGGGGAGGCCCTGGCACAGGGTGCCCAGAGCAGCTGTGACTGCCCCTGGATCCCTGGCAGTGTCCAAGACCAGGTTGGATGGGGCTTGGAGCAACATGGGACAGTGGAAGGTGTCCCTGCCCATGGCAGGGGTGGGACTGGATGAACTTTGTCTCTTCCAACCCAAACCATTCTGTGATTCTGTGATAATAGCAGTTAAAGGTATTTAATAGGTCACTTTAATGGAGTTGTACCAGGCCAAAAGCAAGACTCCCATTGTTGTCCTCTCATTCCAGGCCAAGCAGTGGGGCTGGACACAGGGCCGGTGGCCCAAGAAGAGCGCAGAGTTCTTGCTGCATATGCTGAAGAATGCAGAGAGCAACGCTGAGCTCAAGGTGGGTGTTACAAAATATTGCTGTCATGGTGTGTGTCAGCCGCCCTGGCCTGGGTGTCACTGACTTGGAGTGCCACTTCCTCCTGCTTTGTCCACAAAACTGAATTATGTGGAGGCTTTGGTGTGGCTCCCCGTTTAAAGCAGGCTATGTGTGTTCTTCAAGTTAAAATGGCACCAACAGTTGTTCACAGGGAAAAACTAAATTAAAAATCTTTCACGCAAAAGGGCTGTTCAGAGCTCTTAAAATCTGTGAAACTGAAGTCTGCAGACGCCTGGTCAGTTTGTATCTTTGTTACAGTGCTTAATTTGGTAGCTTTGTTGGCAGTGTTGGAATAACAGGTGACACATTTAAGTAACCACAAAATAACCATAAACAATGAGCCATCAGCATAATTCTAAATTATTTGTGATGTGTGAGGTGTGTGATTTTGATTGGCGCTTGCTTTGGTGAGTCTTCATGACACCACCTAGCTCAGCAGTTCCATTGGTGAATCCTTGGAAAACTCTGACCTTCGTGGCACCAGTAGGCTTGGCTGTTTCATGGGTGAATCCTTGGAAGACCCTCAGCTCCGTGATACCACCAAGCTTGGCTGTTTCATTGGTGAATCCTTGGAAAACCCTCAGCTCCGTGATACCACCAAGCTTGGCTGTTTCGGTGACAGCAGTGGTGTCTGGGATGATTACTCACATTCTTGCTGCAGAGGTTATTTATTTGAAGATGAAAATGGGTCACAGGTTTTATTCCTTGCCAGGGTCTCGATGTGGATTCCCTGGTCATCGAGCACATCCAGGTGAACAAGGCTCCCAAGATGCGCCGGCGCACGTACCGGGCACACGGCAGGATCAACCCCTACATGAGCTCCCCGTGCCACATCGAGATGATCCTCACGGAGAAGGAGCAGATCGTGCCCAAGCCAGAGGAGGAAGTTGCCCAGAAGAAAAAGGTACTGCATGTCGTGTGCTCTGTTCCTGTAACGGTGTTGGGAGAGCCAACAGAGAGAGGGGTTGCTGTGATGACCATCTTAGGACACCTTTGGAATACCCATGAAAAAAAAATTAGATCTTTCTGAGCAACCCCATTTTTTAACTTTTAACACAGTATTAAGCACTTAAGAACCCTGAGGACCATTTTTTTTGTTGCACAGGGGCTTGGTTCTTTCCCCCCTCAAAGCAGCTTCAGCATCCCCAGACTCTTGTGTGTGAACCTGAGGTGTGTGCAATAAAATGAGTTGAATTTAGAGCGTGCGAGCAGTGCAGTGCTTGTAGGGACTCCTGTTCATGTGCAGGTGTGGTGTGTCATTCGTGAGGGAATTCCTAGCAGTTCTCAGCACTTCAGAAAGATGACTTGGGGGTGTTTTGGGAAGGCATTGTCTCATTTCACCATTTTCTTCTTTCTGTGTTTGTTTCCCAGATCTCCCAGAAGAAGCTGAAGAAGCAAAAGCTAATGGCTCGGGAGTAAATCTGCATGGACAAATGTACATAAATAAAATTTTAAAATTTGGATTGATTCTGTTGCTGTGCTGCAAGTTCTGACCCGGCGCTGGGCGTTGCTGTGGGACAGAGGCAGTGAATATTATAGAATCATAGAGTGGTTTGGCTGGGGAGGGATTTTAAAGCTCATCCAGTGTCACCTCATGGGCACGGACACCTTCCCCTATCCCAGGTTGCTCCAAGCCCCATCCAACCTGGCCTTGGACACTGCCAGGGATCCAGGGGCAGCCACAGCTGCTCTGGGCACCCTGTGCCAGGGCCTCCCCACCCTCACAGCCAGGAATTCCTTCCAATATCCGACCATCAAGCCGGGCCGCGTGTTCCCGGGGTGCTGCCGGGGTCCCGCAGTTCCCCTCATCCCAATCCGGGATAACCGGGAGCCGTGTCCCCGCCCCCGCGGCTGGGGGCGGGGCCCGCCCGGTCACGTGGGGCGCGCTGCCGCCTGCCATTGGCCGGCAGCGCCGCCCCGGAAGCGCGGGCCGATTCCGGTGCGGGCGCAGGTGGGTGCGGAGGGCCGGGAGCACCGGGAGCGCCCGGAGCCGGGAATGATCCCTTCCCCCCGCCCTGCTTCACCCTGCCCGCCGCCGCCGCCGCTCCGCGCGTGCCCTGCAGCACCGGCAGCCGGGGCCGCACGGGCTGTACCGGCCGCAACCGCCCTCGGAGAACAGAACGGCCGGCGACGCCTGACATAAGTCAGCCTCCCAGTCTGGCTCGTCCTTAATGGAAAACCGGGAAAACCCGGCGTTTTTGCCCATGTAGCCTTTTCCAGCCGCTGGGAGCAAAGCCCTTCCGTGCCGAGGTTTGCCCGTCAGCGTTTGCCGTGCTGGCCCCGCGTGTGGGGGCTCACAGAAACCAGCAACACCGCCTGTGACAAAAAATAACCTGCCGGTTAAAGTCTGACCACCTTTTCATTCCTGTTTTTTTTCCTTTTTTGTCCTTTTTTCCTCGCTAACCAGGTGGCGGAGCATCACCACGTCGCAGAAGGAATTCATCAGGACGGTGTCTCACCCTGATCGCAGGGACCGCTGCTGCGTCCGGCAGAGGTAGGGACCATTTTCTGCTCAGGAATCTTCCCAGGACGCGGCTGCAGAGACGACACAACGCGGGCTGTTTCCCTAGAAAAGAGCATGGAGGGACAGGACACAGGGAATGGCTTCCCAGTGCCAGGGGGCAGGGTTAGATGGGATATTGGGAAGGAATTTGTGTCTGTGAGGGTGGGGAGGCCCTGGCACAGGGTGCCCAGAGCAGCTGTGGCTGCCCCTGGATCCCTGGCAGTGTCCAAGGCCAGGCTGGATGGGGCTTGGAGCAGCCTGGGACAGTGGAAGGTGTCCCTGCGCATGGCAGGGGTAGGAGAAAATGATCTTGAAGGTCCCTTCCAACCCAAATAATTCTGTAATTCTGTAATGATTCTACAGTCTGAGGTGTTCCCTCCAGCCACTTTCTTCAGCTGCTGGATGAATCCACAACATTTTGGTGGAAATTTAATATTTAGGAAGTTCTGGTGGAGAGAGTATCTGAATTATTTATTTTAATAAGTTTAAAGGATTAACTAATTTGTGTTGTCACAATATAAGATTCCTCTCAGACTTCAGAGAGTAGATTTAAACTGTATTTAAAGCAGCCAGAACAGAACTTGGAATTACTTAGCTGGAAATTGATATTGTTTTTCCATAGGGCTAAAAATCTTCAGGATAGTTTTAAAAAACCTGCAAATCTAGTCCCTAGTGAAGTGTGCACATCTGCCTCTTCGTTCTCCACCTTGGAAAGCTTTTGTTTTGCTTCTTGGTGGATAATTGAGATGTCAGCAGCTTAGAGAGAGGAACTGTGAAGGGCAAAGTTGTGTGGCAGCAGAGTGTGTCTAATATACTGCTCATCAGCACTGGCAGGGACAGGTCTGGCTCTAATTAACTGCTTCCTCTCCCAGTTGGACCTCTCTGCCCCCCTTGCTTTGCTTTTCTGCTTCTTTTTTTTTTTAGCATAGACTCCATGGTGCCAATTTTGAAGACTTCTGGGGTTTCAGAGAGAGGGGATGGTTCATATTCTAATAGTTAGTTGTATGGTGTTGGTGTGGGATCCAGCGAGGGCAGGAGGAAGAAAGTAAGCCATATTCTATTTCTCTCAAATCCTGACTGGAGTTCTCTTCCCTTCTCCCACTGTTCTGCCCTTCAGTGGTAGCAACCCACTGGATGGATTGGCTTTCTGCTGTCTAATTTCTCCTTAAATAAAAACAGAATAAGCAAAACAAACCCTTTGGACTCTTAATATAGCAAGAACTGGGCTAATATCTGCAGCTTGCTGCTTGAACTGTTTTTGTGTGGTTTAATCAAAAACTTTTTATTTCCTGAATTTGTTTTTCTCAGTGGCATCTGCAGGACGGATGAATTAATAGCACGTTTGGTTTTTTGTTAAAATGGCAAGAATGTTCCCTTTGGTGGAGATTTTTTAACAGTGGAACACACATCATTTTTTAAACTTTAACAGCTAATTTATAATTAAAGAATAATCTGTGTTCGAGTATCAACCGTGTTTTTTATTTATTTTTTAAATACTGTCTGCAGCTTGCAGCATACAAACACTGCCACCCTAAGCTGTTTTTTCCCCCCCCTCACCATCTTTGTCCCAGCACAGGAGGGAGCCATGGTGTGCATTCCGTGCATCGTGATCCCCGTTCTGCTCTGGCTCTACAAGAAGTTCGTGGAGCCCTACGTCTACCCCGTGATCGCGCCCTTCATCAAGCGCATGCGGTCCAAGAAGGCTGTGCAGGAAGCAGCAGACACCAAGCAGGGGCCAGCAGGCAGCGCTGGGGACCCTCAGGGGTCTTCAGCCGCCAAAAGAGACCAGGAGGATGGATCTGGAAGCCATAAAGTAAGATTAATTCACCCAGCTAACCGGGCAAGCTCCAGGGTGAGACACCCAGTGCTAGTTCAGGGCAGGCACCACAGGAGGGTGAATAGCTGGGTGTGTGTACAGACATTTTGGTGGCTATTTTCTTAGAAATAGCAGTTACCACTACCAAGCCAGCTAGAAATAGTTTCTTCAAGACAGCTTCTGGTCTTGGAGGGATAGGAATTGCACCCATATCCTGAAACAGCTTAATTAATTTTTTTTTTTTAATGACTGGGTGTTCTTTCAGAGAAGAAAAAAGTTAAATCTTTGGTAAATCACAACGGATGTATGAAGCAGAAATTTAAAACAACCCCTCTCTTCAGCCAGCTCTGCCACTCATAATGGGGGAAGATGCTAAGTGCATATAAATTATGCTTTTTTTATTTATCCTCTACCAGAATGCAAGGACTTGTAAATGTTGTCGCTGCCCTCATTCCTCCCTTCCCCCTGAAGCAATAGTTATTTGTAAATCTACACGGACACCACCACTTTTGGTTTTTGCTCCACATTTCTTCGTAGATCTTCACTGACCTTGCTTCTAAAAGCCATTTTTGTCACCAGCTGTTCCTGTTTTAGGTGTGACGTTCTAATTTGACATCTCATTAATGACACTGTCTTTTATTTGCAGTCTGAAAGCAATGGCATTGCAAATGGAAGTGCTGCAATGAGATCTACAGCAGTTTATGACAAGAAAACAGCTTAAAGGAGTTAATTCCTGAGGATTTTATTCCATCATGTCCAGTATGAACTGCTGATATTCCTCTCACTTTGAGACCTTTTTCTTTGCACATTTTAGCTGAATAAAAAACTTTGTTGCTTGCAGGAGAGAGTCTCTTTTGCCACTAAAATGGCAGCTGGCTCATTTGTTGATTTAAAATATTTGAGAGCTGAAGTTCTTGTATTTTTCTCACTGGAACTACTTTTCGTCTCCCATCTGTTTCGTGTGATTAGAGTTCAGGTTAAATAACTTAGGAATAAATTATCTATGGAAGGTAAATGTATCTTAGCATCTTGATGTCGCTAAGTGCTAGTGAAATACTTGAGACTTTCACCTTACAGGCTTTGTCTGTTCCTGGTGAAGAACTGTGGACTGCATTGTGACAACAAAAGCTTATCGTTTATATATGAAGAGTTTAGATTTTTCATGTCAAATCTATGGATGAGCTAAAGGAGTTATGCTACATGCAAAATTTACTTAGCTTACTAAAAGCAGAAGGTCTTGATGTGATACTTCCATTAATTATTTTCCTTGAAATATTACACCTTTTTTTTTCCTGAAGAGCAGCAGAGGCATGATGCAAGAGAATGTTGCTTTATGTTCTGTTGTAGTGATTTAAAATGCTGCCATTCTTGCTTAAAAAAAAAACAACCAACATACAACTAAAACCTCTCTAACATGCTTGTGGAATTTTAATTATAATAAACCAGGATTTTATTTTAAAATAAGTCGCTTCATACAGTTATTACACAGAATCACAGAATTCTTAGGCTTCAGAACTATAAACACCTCAAGTGGTGACAAAATCTTTGGAAACCTGGAGACAGGCCCCAGACAGAAGGAGGTCCCAAAATAACTGAGTTCATGATAAAGTGAACTGGGCAAGCTTTGCCTCCTCCTGGGAAGATGGATTCTGCTGCTGACTTGCATGCTGACTGTGAAGGGGTTTAAGTGTCCCTGTGCTTAGTAAGGAATAAAAGTGGTAATTCCTGCTTTTTCCTGTCTGCCAAACCAGAGAGCTCTGTAAAAGATTCAAAATGAAACCATTCCTGCAGTTTTGGATTGCTCTTTATGATTTAATTTCCCTAACATCCTCCCTCAGGCAGGCCTAAAAATGCACCTGTTTATACAAGCAGTCCTTGAACTGTCACTGTGGTCCAGTCTTACTCTTGTGACTGTGATTTCTCTCACCAGATAATTCATCACTCCGGTATCTAATTTTGCCCACCCAATGCCCGTGGTGAGGTGCCTCATTTCCTGCCAGTGCCTGGTCTGGTCAGACCTGGTGTGAATCGATCTGCAGCGTTCACAGATGTGCCCCTGTAGGCACAGCCATGGCTTAGCAATGAGCTCAGTCACAGACACCTCCGTGTGAGACCCTGAGTAGTGCTGCTTGCTCCCCTTAATGAGCGAGTCTGTTCAGACCTGAGTTTGGAATTGCTGTTTAACCAGCTCTTACCTCACCTTAGGAACATAATCCCCCCATTGGATCAGAGTATCACAGCTTTCTCCTGCATCAGTGAATCCCAGGGTCACTTAGGTTGGAAGAGACTGTAGAGTCTAACCTGTGATCAGTCCCTACCTTATCACCAGCATAGAGCACTGAGAGCCACGTCCAGTCATTCCTTGGATACCTCCAGGGATGGGGACTCCAACACCTCCCTGGGCAGCCTGTGCAAATGCCTGCCCACTCTTTTCCATGGGGAAATTCCTGC
>VZTH01017366.1:0-13541 GCA_013397815.1 Aleadryas rufinucha | reverse complement strand
GTCCCATGGATGTCTGGAAATCCACTTCTCCCAAAAGTCCTCAGCTNAAAAGAGCTCAGGGACCCACCAAGCTGCCAGACTCTTCTTAAGTGTATTTGGAAAGGGATTTTTCATATTCAAGTCACACCTTTGCAGCTATTTAATGTTAGTATTATTATTATTATTATTATTATTATTATTATTATTATTATTATTATTACTGCAAGACAGGATTGTTTAACATGACACAAGAAGAACTGAGGGACAATTTATCCCAACTTTCTTTAGTTCCTTTTCATGTGGGAGAGATCCTGGCCCCAGCTGGATGTTCACTTAATTAGAGATCACCTTAATCAAATAATTTCCAGTCAATAAAAAAAAAAAAAGGAAGGAGAGGAAGAAATAGAAAAGTTAATGCCAAGGGTTCAGATAGCCACAATTTCTTTATCCTGGAGGAAGGAGGAGTGGGCAGGGGGCTGAAATATCAGCATTTCACTTTGGGGTGTGGTTTATTGGGCACGGTGGAATTTGGTTGGAGCTTGGAATGGATGACCTTGGAGGGCTTTTCCAACCTTATAATTCTATTTTAGTGGGAAAATCGAATCACTTTGTGAAGATTTGCATCCAAAGAACTTGAAAACTTCAGAAAATGGGAATTTACCTAAGGAATAAGAAGTTATGTATCATTATTAACCATAAAGGCTGCAGGAAGCAGGTCACAAATCCCACTCTCAGTCTTGGCGGAGCCACTGCCTCTCCTGGCAAATGCAGTGCCCTGGCCTGGAGAAGAAAAAGTGGGAATTGCTGGGCAAGTGGGGGTTTCTGGCAGCTGTGAGGAGGTGGCTGAAGGAATTTGTTTTTCCTTGGACTCACAAGGAGCTTTAATGTGTGAGCTACTTCTCCCAGGGACGTAATGGGAATTTGTGGCAATAAAACGGGGCCTCAGGAGGGCCATTCAGGCTTTATGAGTTTTTGTGGAAAGATTAAAACCCCATCTAAAGACCATCCCACTCCTGCTTTTCAATTATCCCACCCTCCTGGGCTGCTTGGCCATGTTTTGGGAAAGAATCCTGCAGTGTGGGCAAGGGATCCTTTAGATTTTCCATGGGTCAAAGTTATTCCGTCTCCCCCCTCATCTCCTTCTTCTTCCCTCACCCCCTGCCCTGATCACTTTTTCTCCTTCCTGACACAAAAACACAGGCACCCACGTGGATTCTGGAATCTCTGTGCAAATAAAAAGTTGTGGATTCCCTACCCCTGGAAATGTCCAAGGCCGGGTTGGAGCAACCTCGGATAGTGGAAGGTGTCCCTGCCCATGGCAGGGGTTGATGAGCTTTAAGGTCCCTTTCAACCCAACCCATTCTGGGATTCTGTGATTTTAAAAATCCTTGTTTATTCTGGGATGAAAAAAGTTCCTTGGGCACCTTTTACTCGACTCAGACTCTGTCACTGCTGATAGAACTACTTTTTATCCAGACCTTCTCTTGCTCCAGACCTTCTCTTGCTCCAGGCCTTCCCTTTCTGTCAGAATCTAGGAGAAAAAAGCCAGAGCTTCTTCCTCCCCAAGGGAAAGCTCTGCAGAACTTCTTCCCTTGTCACATCGGTGAGTTTTCTCCTTCAGCGCATGGCACAGAGCTCCTAATTCATCCTTTCATGTCTGTGGGGCTGCTTTCCCTCTGGCAGCAGCCAAATGAATCCCTGGGATGTGGGAATGGGATGCCAACTCCTTGGCTCGTGTCACTGGCACCAGAACGTGCCCGTGGCACGGAGCTGCTGGTGCCTCTCCACCAAAGGAGGGGTTTTTTTGGCCAAAACCAAGAGGGTGAGTGATGCTTGACTTCATCAGTCTTTAAAGACATTTGTTCATCAGTGCATCCCTAAAAACCAGCTCCTTTTAATCCAAGGATTCTGGTGTGAATTCCCACATTTGGCTGGAGTTTCATCAGTTCTCACACAGTGAGAAATTTGTTCGGTCGAGGCTGGGAAGCCTCCAAGGAAAACTTGTAGGATGCAGTGCTGGCAGTTCTGGGATTGGGGGTCTCTGCCTGAGTCTGTAGGAAAGGAATATTCTGGAAAAACTCTTCTGTTGAGGCACGAAGCCAAATCTCGACATAACTGTACTTGTGGAAGCTTCATTGGAGCTTTTTCTCTTGATCTTTAAGTGATTGAGTGCTAGGAACAGAAATCACACTCAGACATTTCATATCAGAGAATGATTTATTGGCCTGGGAGCTCAGAAGGAAGAGCAGCAAAAGACCTCAGGATTTGTACAGAAATAAATTCCTCGTTATGACCAAGCAAAATGACAAAAATTAAATAATTTTATTTAGAGGCCTGGTGTGACTTAAGGTAGTCCAAACTGGTGTTCCCTGGCTTGAAACAGCTCCCAGTTTGAAACTAAAAATGAAATTCTACAAATTTGCTCACTAAATAGCAAATGGAATTTATCCCTGGCTTGCTTCCTACAGCGTTAAGGAGTAGGGAGAAAAAAAAAAGCCACAACTTTGCCTTTATTTGTCTTGGCCAATTGCCCGTGAAGTTCCTCACACAATGGATTTGTTCCGTTTACGTTTCAGGTGTGGAGGAGCCAATTCCTTCCCTTTGTAACCCAGATGCCAAGCCCTGGCCACTCCATCCATGGCTTTTAGGGAATGGCCAGGCTGGTGTGACCTCGATCAGTGGGGTCTCAAATTCCCCCTTCCATGGTGTCACAGCTTCTTCCAGGCCCCCACGTTCATGTCCCAAACCAGGCCACCAAGAGGGATCCATCTGGTGCCAGCTCTGCCAAAGGGTCCATCTGGACTCCTCCAGCCCTTTCCAGGGAAGGGCGAGAAGGAACCATTTCTCAGGGCTGTCCAAGCCATCCTGGAATGGCTCTGGAATTATTTCAGTTCTGATAGATCCTACCTGATGGAAGCAGCCTTCAGGCCTTTCATGGAGTCATGGAATGGATTGGATTGGATTGGATTGGATTGGATTGGAAGGGACTTAGAGGTCATTTAGCTCCACTCCTGCCATGGGCAGGGACACCTCCCACCATCCCAGGGTGATCCAAACCCCATCCAGCCTGGCCTTGGACACTTCCAGGGATCCAGGGACAGCCACAGCTTCTCTGGGAATTCCATCCCAGTCCCTCCCCCCCCTCCCAGCCAGGAATTCCTTCCCAATATCCCATCCATCCCTGCCCTCTGGCACTGGGAAGCCATTCCCTGTGTCCTGTCCCTCCATGCCTTGTCCCCAGTCCCTCTCCAGCTCTCCTGGAGCCCCTTTAAGCCCAGGAAGGGGCTCTGAGCTCTCCCCGGATCCTCCTCTCCTTCATGTCTCCCAAAGCTCCCATGTCACATTCAGCCTCATTTTGGTGTCTTGGAGTTGATTTTGCTCTGAACCACATCCCAAATTTCGGGCAATTAGAGCTGCACTGACTCTGGCTGCCATGAGGAGATTCCTACACATTGAACCTGAATTTAGGAGACTCAGTGAACTGGACACCACCCTGAAATCCTGGGAGATAAATCCTCGTCCTTGGAGGCTGAGCCCAGGTACCAGCAGAGGGTTTGATTTAGACGCCCACACCTCCAGCTCCAGCCTCTGAGCCGAGGGCAGATTAAACATTCGCAAAGAAGGAATTTTAAGCTCGATTTCTCTGCACACCTCCAGGCACCTCGAGCCAAGCGGGATGTTCGAGGGCTCTGACGCATCGGCACGGCTCTGCCAGATGTGTCACCACAACTGCAAGGGGCCTGTGCCTCGCTGGAGCTGCAGCTGGAGGCAAAACAGGATCATTCCAGACAGCTCAGATTCCAGCAGACACTCGTGCTCAGGCAGCTGGAGGAGCCCCTGGGTACCTCTGAGGGAGGAAGATGAGCTGCTCCCCGAAGGGATGATTCACCTGCATGAACATCCAGCATTCCTGGAGACCCCCTGCGGCTGCAGGACATCTGGCAGAGGGAGGACACGGAGGAGATCCAGGCCTTTCCTGGAGCAGGCACCCAGAGACGAGGCAGGGATGTACCCAAAATGCCACAGACAAAGATGTTTGCGTGACTGAGCCCTTCCCAAATATCCGTGTGCAAAGAGATTCCTGGGGGATCAGCTCCAGAGATCCACATTTGAGTTTCCCAGCTCCCAGGAGCAGAGTTGTCCCTTCCGTCCTGTGGAATCCAGAGGATCTCATGGATCTTTTCTCCAGCCCTGTGGCTGCAGTGACCCCCACACCTCCCAGAACAGACCCATGCACTCTGCAATCCCTGGGCTGCTCCTTCAGGAAGTTTAGGGAAGCACCTCTGGCACTTTGGGAACCACTACTTGGAAGGAAGGGGTTTTATCCATAAAGGTTCATCCCTTCATGGATAAAACCATGCAAAGCCTGATGCTTCCCATGGAGAAAAAAGTAGAAGATTATCTCTGTGCAATCCACGGTTGAGACATCCCAGCTGATGGGATCTGATGGGAACTGATGGGAAATTGTGTCTGACATCCCAACTTCCCTTTTTTATAAATATTTATCTCCTTTTTTTCCCCTTGCTGGGCCGTGATGGATTCAGAGCCGTCTCAGCCATCGCAGAGGTTTTGCTGACCACAGAAATTGTCTCATTTCCATTCCAGAAAGATTGTTATCCCCTGCCCACTCCTGTCTGGGGTGAATTCCCTCATTTTCCCTCGTCTGTCTCTCCTAAGGTGCCCTTGGAGCTCAGGAATCAGGTGAGGACATGGGGATGGAGCAGGGACAGCAGCACATTACATCAGGAAGGACACAGATAATTCCCAAAGATGTGATGGATCCATAAAAGAAGCCTTTGGCTCTGGGAGCAGGATTTTATTTGTCCCCCTGTGGTTTTGGCTGCAAAGAGAAGTGGAATTGGAGATGGAAGTTGGCTTTTAGCACTGGTATGTTTTGTAATTCCCTACCAGATGGCAGACAGGGGCTTTTTAAAATTATTATTGCTTTGTTTTCTATTTCTTTTCCCCCACAGTGGCAAAAACTATTGTTTAAAGCCTTCTGCAACACTCTGGGAGTCCTTCCCTGCTTTAATTTTTGGCTCTCCTCCTCTATCTGGCTCTGTATAATTCTGTACAACCACACTCCTTGTCAGCCACATTCCATTTGCTTCCAATTCTGTGTTTTGGTGGCATCTGGGACAACCCAAATATTTCAACTGATATAGAAAACAAAGACTGGGCCTTCTGCTGCCCTGATTTTTTAGTTATAATTAATCTCTAGCTGATCTTCAGCATAGGTTAAGGTGGAAATTTAAAAGGAATTGGTCAAAGGGACAAAATGATCGTATTTGTAATTTCTGGTCTTCTACTGAGTGGATGGAGCTTGGAGCAACCTGGGGTAGGGGAAGGTGTCCCTGCCCATGGTAGGGGGTGGAATGAGATGATGTTTAAGGTCTCTTCCAACCCAAATCAGTCTGGGGTTCTGTGGTTATAAAATCATTCTGATTCTATGATTTGTATTTCCTTCTTGGAAGAAGATAAAAATTAGGCACAGATGCACAGGGAGAAGAGTTATCCCCTGGAACAGGCTCTGTGTTTTCCCTCCGCACTTCTGAACCAAGACTTAATTTCTTGTTGAGAATCTGTGACTCAAATGTTACTTGGCTTAAAAAAAAATGAAGTGAAATCCTGAAGATTCCATTGTACGAGGTAGAAAATTATACACATTAAAACCAAATTCTTGGCCTGAAAATCCTTACCCCAAATATACCCAAACTGAGGCTCTGAATCCTGATTGGAAAACCCTAAAGAGAGGCCCTATATCCTACATACAGCACCAGGTGATTGGATTTATGGATTCTTCCGTCCCAGCCTTCCATGCCCTGAGCTATTTTAGCCTGTAATTATGGAGATTAGCTCCGTTCATGGTGTTCCCTGTTATATATAAATAACTTAACACATGGTGATGAAGTTGCATCTGCTCCTGGTGTAGGAAAACCTAAAATCTGGACAGATCCCATCAATGGGAACACAGGAAAATAAGGCAGGAAGAATAATGAAAGCTGCAAGTTCCCAAGTCAAAGAAGGATGACCACAGAAATCACAGAATGATGGATCACAGAATCATGGAATACTTTGGCTTGGAAGGGACCTTGAATATTCCTGGGAATGGGGCACCCACCACCTCTCTGGGCAACCTGTGCCAGTGTTTTACCACCCTCATCATAAAAAAAAAAAATCCCATTTAAAGTTAATTTAAATCCATCTTTTTTTTAGTTTAAAACCATCACTCCTTGTCCCATTGCGACAGATCTTGGTTAAAAATTCATCCCACCTTGCTTTGGGCTCTCTTTAAACGCTGAAAGGCAGCAATGAGGTCTCCCTGGAGACTTCTCCAGGCTGAACAACCTCAGCTTCCTCAACCTTTCCTCACAGGAGAGCTGTTCCATCCCTCTGATCCCGCTCTGGACCAGCTTCCAAGCCCCTGTCCGAAAGGATAAACAGGAGAGAACAAAGACTCTCCAACACTCAGGGATGGATGTGTAGCACTGAGCATTTATATGGAAGCAAAAGAATCACCTCCAAAAGAATATTTCTTGGATCTGCTTTAATTCAGGCACAGAACAGCCACTGCCTCGTTTTTCCACTGCTTTCACCCGTAAATCCTGGGGAATAAATTCTCATGGAGTGAGAGAAGGGAGGAGAGGCAGCAGAACAAAGGGCACCTCTGCACCTTGAGACCGTATTTGATGGATCTCCAGCTGCCACCACCTGATGTCACCCTGTGGATTGATTTTGGGATGGGAGACAGAGGAAATGAGCAGCAGGATTTGTGCATCCCCTCCCTGGCTTCCCACGGAGTTGTTCCCAACCTGCAAAGGTGCAGCGGCTCTAAGGGACAAACGCTTGGATTTGTCCCCTGGGAAAATGAGTTTCCCTCTCCCTGACCCCTCCCAGAGCCGTTGAATGTTCCATTTCAGGAACCCTTTGGCCTTTCCCTGTGGTGATTTAGGGAGCTGTGAGAGGGGATTGTTCGGGGCTGCCCAGTGGAACAGGCACACGGTGCTTCCCAGAGATGGAACGATAAAGCTCGGGCCACGCAGAACTCGGGTTTTCTGGTTTGTTTGTTTGTGTTATTAGGGTGGGTTCCAATTAACAGGTCCCCCAGTAAATGTCACCTCCCTCACCTGGCAAGATTTCCTGGGAACAGGCTGGGTGTGAGTCATTTCATTGCCTTGAAACAATGGATAAACAGCACAACTAATCCAGGGAAAGGGCACTAGAGGGGATGGATTAACAGGCTGAGCACCAGATTGAAACTGTGCAGCCTCTCTGGAACCACAGCATTGAACTGAAGCGCTATCATTAACCCTGTTTCGCTCTTTCTCCCTTTTTCCCCATCTCTTTTCCTTCTTCCAAGGGTTAAACCCAAGGATTTTCAGCACCCTGTAACACTCTTGGCTGCTTTACAATCCCAACTCCCGCCTGCTCCGGATGGACCTTGAAAAGCACATCTCACATAAATGGGAATTCGCCCTGCTGTCCTTGGACGTGCCTCTCCTCCCTTCCCATTGTTGTGGCCGGGCCAGGCTGGATTCCAGCCCCCGTGGATGTGACCTTTGGAGGTGTCATTTGCGGAGTGCTTTGGGATCACGGGGGATGAAGGGCTCCGGGGAAACGCAAACCCTTTATTATTAGCGGCTGTGAAAGGACTGCAGGGAACAGGTGGGAATTGGGGCTGGCTTAGCTAAAACTTCCTGCTGGGCTGCCTTGGTCACCTCTGCCTGGCCTCTGTCACCACTCCCAAAGCTCGGCCTTACCTCCACAAATACTTCCACGCTTCCCACATAGGTCTATTTTTAAAGGCATTACCGAAACGGAACGAAAGCCGGAGAATTCCCTGGGGATCAGCAGGTGTGAAGTGGGAGATCCCACTTTTTCAGCCCGGCATTTGGAGATTCCTGATGTCCCACGGATCACCTGGAAGGGCTCTGGGCAATATAAGTCAAACTCACACTCTTCAGTGTTTAAAACTAAATTAAAAAAAAAAAACAAAACACCACGAAGGTCAAACCGAAACTGAGCGAGGGTTTTAAAGGGTTAAAAAACGAATCCAAGGGGTCGGTGTCCCACTGTAAATTCAGTTACAGAAATCCCATCAGGATATCTGGAATATCTGAATATGCTGGGATGAATCACATCAGAATATTCCGAGTCGGAAGGAATCCAGAAGGATCATCGAGTCCAAATTTAGTGAATGGCCCAGACAGGGATCAATCCCACAATCTTGGCGTTATCAGGTCTCTTATCTTGTTACAAATATCCTGTGTGATCTCAAGCAATATTCCCCCTTTTTTGCCTGTAAATAACATTTTTCCTGCTTTTTTCCCATGAGAATGAGAGTTAAACTCTCACTCCATCTGTGGTAGGATGCCATTATTAATTGCTTCGTTAATAAAAGGTAATAATATCCATTAATAACTCTGGGAAAGTTCGGATTCTTGGTTGTTTGGGGTTTCTTTTTTTTTTTCCTTTAAGGAGCTGGAAAGCTCTGTTGGGATTGCATCGCTCCCTCCTGCCCTCAGCTGCCGGTAATTACAGCCCGATACCATCGGTGTCAAATGACAGGCACCGGGAAACAATTCCAGGAACAGCGTTGGGATTGCTGAGAGCGGCAGCGATTCGTTCCCAGGGGTTGTCCCACGGGAGCCAAGAGATGAGGGGAAACAAAAAAAAAAGGAGATTTTTTTTTTTTTTGCAGGTTGGGCCAGGTAGGAGCCGGAATTCTTTGATGGACGCAGGTATTTTCCTTGGGGCAACTCTTCGTGTTCCAGAAAAATGGGAAAATGATGGCTCTGGATGCCAAAACTTGTCTTTTCCAGGAGCTACAAGAGTTTTTCCTCTTATCCCGGAATCCTGACCCGGCTTTTCTGAGGGATTTACTCCCGTCCGTGCTCAGGCTCTCTCCTGCTTCTCCCCCACCCTGCACACACCTGGGTTTCCCTGCCTTAGTCCTTGTTTGATGCAGACACATCCAAAAAAAAAAAAGAATAAAAAAGAGGATATTCCTGAGCAGAATTCCAGCTGATGGAAATAGCTCTGGACAGGGAATAAATGAGGGCTCACTGAGGGTTTCCACATCCTCTGGAATGAGGATGGGTGAACGTCAGGAAGTTGGTTCAGGTATTATTAGACAAATATCAGCACTCAAATCCTTTTTTTTTTGGTGGCTTAAACCCAAATCAAACATAGGATTGGTCTCCTGTTTGGACCTGGTAAAACAAGAATAGGATAACCATTTTAATCATATAAATGTTCCTTCTCCCACCATCACTTTCAGAATAAAATTTGATTTTTTTTTCCTAAAAGTTTTGCTGTGATTCCTTCACAACGTTCCCAGATTTGCCACAGCAACACCACCAAGAGCTGCACCTAATTCCCAAAAATTCCCTTCATGTTAGGTCTAAGAAAAGCCTAATTATGAGAGTGTTCCCTTCTTGATCCTTTATAACCAGGGTGTAATAAAAATAGACACTTGATAGAGAGAGAAAATTAATTACTAAATTAATGAATAATTAATGACGAAATTAAATTTTAGATCAAGTCACTGCTGGAGAAAGAAATGGGGGGAGTGAAGAGCCAGAAAATAAACAGAAGAAACCACAAAAAATCATCACTTTGGGCAGAGGATTAAGGATCAAAAAAATACAGGGAAAAACTGGGGATTTACCAGGAAAGGAGCTACCTGAGCTCAGAAATTCATCAGTAAAACTCAGGTTTATTATTGTTATAAAATCCCATTTATGGTGACACCAAAAATGAGAGAATAATGCAGGCCATGATGATAAAATGTGTTAAGTTTTAATCAGGTTCATTAAATAAAACTAATATTTTTTAATTAAATATTCTTATATAATACATTTTAATTAAATGTTATTTAATATTAATAAATATTAAATAACATTTAATATCCATTAAGTAATATCACAATTTCATTGGATACACAACTGTTCTAGAGCAAGACTCAAATCCCTCTGAAATCAGTGGGAAGACTCCTAAAATTTTCAGATGGCTCTGGAACAAGGCTTGTGTTTATTTAATTAATAAACGCAAGATTAATTAGCCAGGTCAATAAATGCAAATTTTAAATGCAGGTCCTTTAGTGCCAAGGTCTTGCTTTAAAGCTGATAAACAGCCACTTTTTTGAAATGGAATTTTATGGAATTTCAGATAAGGAGCTACTGGGAATTAACCTCGATTTGAAAGATTGTTAATTGCCTGTGCTACCTAAACTCTCCTTTCTGGTGAAATCCTGCCGAGAATGAGATATCTGGGGATGGAAAACTTCAGGGAATGCTCACAAACCCAGCAGGCAGAGGTCTTCTCCTGCCTGCAGCGTATCCATCTGGGATCTCGCCCCCAAAGAGAGAAAACGTGCTGTGGTCACCATCCAAAGGCAAAATAAACACTCTACATTCCACAAATACAAAAAATAGCAGGCGAGGATGCAACCAAAAGTTCCAGACGTCCGTGATAGGCTGAGATTTATGGATGCGATTCTTAAGATCAAGGGTTGATCTGGACTCCAAGCTGGGTTTAAATTGTGTTTGTTTCCCTGGAATTGTGACAGCTCCGTGAGTAATCCCTGGAGGTCAGCACAGGTTGGGCTCTTCAGAGGCTCCGGTCTGAAAACACGTCCGGGAAAAGACGGATAACGGCGGCACTGGATGTGGGAAGGGCTGTGCGTGTTTTCTGATGGGATCGTTGGCACATTCCTGTACAAACCGTGGGGTATTTCCAGGTAAATGGAAAATTCCATCTCCCCCCTTTCAGGGCATCATCCTCCTTTTGCTGTGGAACCTGTTCTGAAATGATGGGAATTTTTGGGGATAAATCGACAATTCTGAAAGACCAGACGAGGTAACAAAGCAAAGGTTGGTTTTCTCAGGGATGTAGGGATGGTTCTGTTTAATCCAGATTTATTTGGGTTGATGGTTGGACTTGATGATCCCAAAACCTTAGCAATTCCATGTCCATGATTTTGGATGCTGTTTTCAGACAGGAAAAAACAGGAGATCCAATGATTTCTGAAGGTTTCAACCGAATTAATTTGGGCTGGTGTGACCTTGGGCGAGGAGCAAACCAGGGAACAGATCCCAGAAAAAAAAGTGGGATTTATGCTGGAATTTGGTCCAATCACTAAATTTGTCTTCCAGATTTGCCACAGGGTTTAGGCACAGTTTTAGAGGTGCTGAAAATGAGATTTCCTTGGAATTAAGTCTCTGTGGACGCCCACGGAAATGGCCAAGGATCCCAAACCCCAGCTTAGCAATTCATCCATGGATCTCACGTTGTTCTTTTGGTTCCATGGGGGCTGAGACAAAATTCCCTGAGTTTTCCTAGACCCCATAATGACAAACGAAACCATTCCACTGGGAGAAGTAGCATCTCCAGGAAACAGATGGATTCATCCTATATTCCATTTTTAAATATTGAAGTCCCAGTGAATCTCAATTTAGATGGGAAGAGTCTGATTCCACCATATTCACCATTTTTTCCCTTCTTTTCCAGGCTCCAGGGACTGGGATTTGATCCTGGCAGACACTCCCCATGCCCTGGCTCTGAAGCACTGACTCAGAGGCTCATCCTCCCTTCAGTGAGTGTTGATTTTGCAAGATCTCTGTGGTGACACTTTGGAGGAGTGACAAAGTTTTACACGAGGGCTCAGTTTTTCCCTCTGTGTGTTCCCACTTTTATCTGATTGGAAAAAAGCAAAAATGTCACAGGGAATTTTATTTATTTCTCACAGTTACAGGGTTCTCCTGTGGTTTTGGCACCTGGTTTGTGACCAATTTGCTTCTTACTCCTTGAAGTTTTATTTTAGAAAAAAAAAAAGGATCATAATTTAAGGTTTTTTTTCACTTAAATGTTGAAAATTGTCGTGATTTTTAATCTCCTTTCCCAATCTTAATTTAGGAAACAGCTTAAAGTATAAATTAAGCAGCAGCAATTCCATTTTGGACTCTGCCAACTTTGCTGGCAGCTGGGTTGGTTTTGTGATCTGTCCTTTTTTATTCCTACAGCTGAAATCATGCAGTGTTTTCATGGACTTGCCGATTTAGGGCCACCGTGGACGGAATCTGTTTCATCCAAGAAGCAGAAATCACTTGAAATGGGATTATTTGGATGTACAGCAAATCCATGTGCAGGGAGGACTGGGAGTGATACATCCTTGCATGATGTGATCCCTGTTCACTCACCTGGGCAGGGATTTTGGGAGTGACAGGGAAGATGTGTGCTGATGTCTTCCCAAACAATTCCATGGGTGAGGGGATGGGTGTGAACGTCTGTCCCCACTTCCAGCCACGGGTTTGTTCCAGAACCCAGACAGTTTGACTCCCGAAACAGCCAAATGGGGCTGCACAAGGCTGAGTTTGTGAATTTTGGGGTAAAAGGACAGGTTTAGGGGGCGATATGTGGCAGGTGGTTCGGGATGGCTGCACCTTCCTGGTACCTCAGCAATGGGGAGAGGAAGAGGGCACCGTGCAGCCGGGAGTTTGGGGTAAAAGCGTGCAGAAAATCCCTNAGGGGATGAGGTTTTCAGGAGGGCTCACACTTGATTCCCATTGGAAAAATTTCCTGCTGGATCAATGAGGACAAGGAAAAGCTGGCAGCAGCCCCTGGGTTTAATTGGGTGCACAGGAGATGCACCTCTGGCTGCTCGGTGCAATTTTTGGGCAGGTGAAGGTGACAAACGTTGATGTTTTCCAGTGGATTGGATAAAATGAAGGAAAAATGATCCCTCAGGGTGGGGTTTGGGAATAGATCAGTAAATTTAGGTTTATTAAGGCACTTATTCCTTGGATTTAATTATTTTTTTCCATTTGATGTCAAGGCCAGGTTGCACAGGGCTTGGAGCAGCCAGGGAAGGTGTCCTTGCCCATGGCAGGGCTTGGAATGAGATGATCTTGAAGGTCCCTTCCAACCCAACCCATTCCATGATTCCATGTGCTCCAAAACACCTCGTTTGGCCCTCAGGGACCTCCTGAGCAGGACAAAGTCCCCTTTAGATCCGGCTTCGTGTCCTCCAGCCCGGAGCAGATGTTGGGGAGATCTCGGGTCATCCGGGCTGGCAGGCGGTTAAAGCAGGAAACGACATTCCCACATTTGGATGCTCTTCGGATCCCGCTGGCTTTGCTGGATGATCTCCAGTGATTTATGAGGAGAGCTGAGATTCCTCCTGGCAAGTGGACGCCTCCTTTTCCACGGCTGTGAGGTGAATTTTTCCCATGGAAATACGGGAATGAACCATTTCTGCTGGAAGCTCCCGGATCGTCTCCTCAGGGTTTAATCCTGCCCGTATTTCACACGGAGCAGGGTGTGGAGGTGGATGTGTATTCCCAAAAATAACTCGGAGTTGTGGCATCACAAGTAGGAAAGAGCCAAGAGATGTCAGAAATGGAGCCAAACAAACCCCGGGATTAATATGAGACTTCCCAGAAAACAGAGATTTGAGTCAAGACTGGCCTTGGATTCTTCAGGCTGACCTTGTGCAAAGCACAGGTTGGGAAAAATAAAAATAAAGATGAAAATAAAAACAAAAATAAAAATGAAAATTAAAA
>VZTH01017365.1:553699-647632 GCA_013397815.1 Aleadryas rufinucha | reverse complement strand
GAAGACATGAGAATGGGCCACGTAACAAACAGCGCAGCGCAGCGCGGATGTAGGCAGGGAGCGAGCTGTCTGCTGCTCTTTTGCGCTGAGTGTGGTGCCTGCCTCTTCTTAACACTGTCTCTGGCAAATCCTGCAGTGGAAAATCACAGTATGATGTCAATACAGCAGGAGCTACTGCCTGATGAAGCAAGTCTAGCAAACGGCTCCTGGAAGCCGGTGTTGATTGACAGGAAATCCCCTGTGGGAATGGCAGACACCCCTCGTCACCACCACTCTGCCCTCCCATGGCTGGCACCACTCACTGTCCCTGTAACCTCCCAGCACGTTTTACACACACGGACAGATCGTATAAGAGATGCAGTGAGAGGAGAAGCACAAACTGCGAAGTGCTAGTTCTTCGCAGCAGCATATCTGCTCCTGTGCCTCCCTCCTACTGCCCTGTGGGCTCTTTTCCCTGGAATTTGTGAGGAAAACAGAATTCCAGCATCCTGCTTGTGAAGGGGGCACATGACTATGAGGGCACCAAGGTACTAAGGGTAGGAAAGGAAGGAATCTCCTACCAAAAATAAGGATTAACAGCCTGCAAAAGCTGATTTAGCTTATGTGAGAAATTCTCTTCATCTTCAAATCTCTCCCAAAACCACATGGGGACAACTTTCCTCCTACTATGCTGTATTTCTATGTTTATGTCTTCATCCAGTGCAAAGTGGTTTACAAGAGAGCGAGCAATATTTAGTGCATCTGTGGCCTCTGCTTCTTCTACACTTCTTGATGTAAACTCAGAATCACCCTACTAAAATCAATTATGTCCGTTTTTTAACTGCAGCTCTGGGAAATTCAATACATAACTAAGGATCTCGCCTCTTTGAGCTCTCTACCCCCTAAAGGTTTTACTGTTGCTTTGCTGGATGCCCATTGCTTAACAGCAGTCAATAGCAGGAGTGATAACAGCTGAGACTGACCCCACTGAGGCTGCACCCTGCAACTGTATTTCAGGGAGATGAGAAACCTGCAGTCAGCTAGGAGGCCTTGTTAATTGCTCCTGTGTGGGCATTGGCCCACAAAGCCACCCAAACAGATGGAGGAGTGTGCAGGAACACACCAGAAAAGCACATGCATTTCTGTCACTCTGAGTCCTGCCTTCGATGCTATGAGTTGTTGATATATTCATCTACACTGAGACTGTATTTAGTCAAAAAACACCATTAAGCATCATGTTAACAGAGGGTGTTTACTAGAAACACAGAGCAGAAAGGGGTCTTTCCTTTAGACTGCAATAGGAGAGACAATGCTTTGCACCAGACTAATAAAATCACACTTGCTCTTAATTTTGCAGAGGGCACGCAAGACCTTGCTGAGGCTGTGTTTGCTTCCCAAGCTGTTTGACTGCTTCCAGCGTCACTGCCAATGACATGACACCATTTCATCTCCTTCCAAACCCCATAACTTTAGGGAAAACAGGGCCAATTGTACCCTTTCTGGTACCAGTTGCCAAGGCAGGTCCACTGAAGGTGGTTCCCAGCCAGCCAGCAGCCAAGCTGCCCTATGTTCTACCTAGATGCCTGTCACCCCTATCTGGGTCAGATGATTTGGTTACTGTGTGCTCCTAACTTACATTTTTGGCTGTAAAAGGACAGTATTTGAAAGATCTTTAATTTTCCAAGAGCCTCCTTATAGGTTTTCCACAAATCTCAGCTGACAGTATGCCTGTATAATTGCCATCCAAATACCTCACCTTCCCATTCAGCTACATCCTCCTTCTCACCACTGATGGATACATGTGTGAGAAGTCAGTAACTCCATCTAAATCTGTCAAATTGGTAACACATAGTGAAAATCTTCAGATTCAAGGCAGATTTGATCCTCCTGCTCTCCTTTAAGCTGCCAGCAACTCAGGAAGATTTGCTGCTATATTGACACTAAGAATGATAAAAGGTTTCTGGTACAGAAAGCAGGGTTTTTTTGTTGAAGGCAGATTTTCACATTCCCAGTGCTGTCTCCATTAGAAGCTTCAGGTTCCTGTGACCCTGTGCTGTTGATCCAGCTCTTCCCATCCCATATTTACTTAGGGTAAATTACAACCACTTCTGCTTTGCTTGCAAGAATGTTCATAATTTTACCTGCTATTCTGGCTGACTACCTTGTATTAAGCAGGAGTTTTCCATTGTAGTATAAACATTTCTCTCCAAATTCTGGCAAAGCTTAGCTCTTTCCTTGTCTTTCAGTCAAGTAAAAAAGGCATTCTTTTCTAGCTGAATTTAAAACACTTTGTTCCTTCCTCTTCAGCAACTGTCATGGTCAATACCAATAGTTTTTGATGATGACATAAAATAAAAACTGTTACTAAAAAAGAACCATATACGAGCTGGTACAAATGGAAAAAAATCATGTCATGCATGTTCACATCTTTAATTAGTAGTAGCAAACAAAATTCATATGTCACTTCAGCTAGTGATGGTTGGGTTAACTATTTTTCCTATGAAGAGTGTACTGTTTGTATCTCTATCAAAAATCAGCATGAGGAAGGGATGGCTGAATTCAATGGTTGGAGGAAGACTCATTGGCACTATTTCAGCAGCAGTTGCTGCTGCTGCCTCAGTACCTCTCTCATCAACATCCAGAGAAGCCTTGTGAACAACCTAGGAAAAAAGAAAATAGAGTCACTCTGAGCAGTCAACAGCCACTTGAGAAATGAATCAGACTCCTTTTAAAGCAGCCCTGCTTTGAGGGACCCGCTGAGAAGTGAGTAGATGCAGAAGAGCTGTATTGTTGTAGTCATGGCTGCTTAAATGAGGGCTCGAATGGAGCTATGGAAATCTCCTTAAAAAAGTCCAAAATATTAGATGAAGAATAGAGGCTCC
Organism: Aleadryas rufinucha; assembly: GCA_013397815.1. Classification (NCBI taxonomy): domain Eukaryota; kingdom Metazoa; phylum Chordata; class Aves; order Passeriformes; genus Aleadryas; species Aleadryas rufinucha. Next base: position 644,771 of record VZTH01017365.1, on the reverse strand, counting down.
ACCTGTAATTGTTTGTCTGCACTTCCAAAACTGAGTCTCCAGGGTGAGAAGGACAGGTTGTGATGTGCCTGCAAGCATTAGTGCTTTTCTTCGAGGAGCCAGGGGTTGATGCTCCTCTCATGTTTCAGATACTGCTCAAAAAATCTTGGCCAACACCATTCTTGGAAAAACAGACATGCAGCAGTCTAATCTGATCTCCAGTGTCGCTGAGGGCCAAACTCCTTTTGTAAGCTTGCAGGTTGAGGCCTGGGTGACCCAGCTGCAGGCAAGCCAGGACGCTGGGATCTATATTTACCTGGTGCTTCTGGATGCTACCACTGATGGGTTTTCCTGTATGTTTGTGAAAGAAAGGAAAAGGCCAACAGCCACAGACTTACTTTGGAAACCTTCAGCTCTGGGATGCCAGTGATGCCAGAGAGATCTGCCTGGTTGGTGAACACATCCACAATTCCCATCTTGCTAAGTGTGTTACTTATTTCATAGCTTCCAGAAATAGAAAATTTGGGGAAGTGGAGGTCCATAAAGCTGTTAGGTAGAAGAGAAACATAGAGGGTGGTGATAGGATTTTTCACCAACATAAAGGATGGTGAGATATTTGTGTAATTCCCATGTGTGTCAAATCCCAGGAGTTTGGACCCTGAATGCACAATAAGCACTAATTCAATTGCTGGTGCTTCTCATGGTGATACAAGCACTATCATTCTTAATAATAATAATAATAATAATAGCAATCATAATGGTATTTATCTGGTGTTTTGCTTCAGGAAATCTGAGAGCACTCTGCTAAGTAGGACAGTAACAAGTGCCCCTCTTTACAGGCAGAGACGAGGGACAGCCCATGTCGCTCAGGAAGGTGGAGAGCTGAAGAGAAGTCCTGACAAAGCCTGCTTGGGGAGAAGTGTGGCAAATCCCAGCATTTCAAATCAAAGAAGTATTTCTGGCATAACTGGGGCATTTGGCATGGCCCCAGGAAACATCTGTTCCCTGCTGCCTGCACGTTTGGAGCCCATGTCCTCTAATTATCTTCCTCCTTTGGGCTAGCCATGATCGTGTTTGCCTTTGACTATAAGCTGTCTGTAGGAAGTTTGTGCTTAGTATGCTTTCTGTTGGATTTCTTTTCATGCCCTGTCCAGGGATCCTTGGAACGTCCGAGCCACCCACAGCAGTGATTACCCTTTAGGTAGCTCAAGTCTTTTGCTGCCTTGCCCAGAGACAGCTTGGGTTGAATAGCAAAACATATGGGGCCCTGACTGCAGTGCTGTAGCCCGCATGTGATACTGCCCAGTGCACTAGAAGAGGATGGGACCAAGCGTATCAGCACTGGCATCAACAAAACAGTAGAACGGAAATTGCCATTTGGTTCTCACAGTTTGTCCCATGAAGAATTTATTCCTATATTGATCCAGAATGACCTTGCACCACAAATTCATTTAGATAAGGATTTTCCTGATATTGCAGCTGAGAATGATACATTTTTTATTTTTGATATTTGAGGTATCACATTATTAGCTCATATTCAGTTTGCTACCCATTATGTTTTTACTAACTGTGTTGGTATTTCTGTGATGATGCACTGAGATATATGGGTGTGAACTGCACAGCCTTATTAGTTGGGAATTAGGGCAGAGCTTGGTAAATTAAGCATGTATTAACTTGATATTACTCATCTACTGTTGCTAAGATCTCTCCTCTCTCAGACAAACAAGGCTGTAAAATGCGTTAGCTGATGTTGGTGTCAATGGTTGAAGCTAACAGAAACTCATTAGATTTTTATAGTTTCAAAACAAAATGCCAGAAAATAAGGACATCCACAATTAATCACTTGCCTGTTCTAACATCAACTGAGTGCTGCAAGATAATTGTGTAGGACATACCATGTCTGTAAGCACTACTACAAACTGTGTAAGTTATGCTTTATTTAAGGTTTAGACCTATGCCTGAGTCACAGTGTCTCAGTGACATATGAGAGGTAAAACACACTAGCTGAAATCTCAGTAAAGAAGATTTGGCTTAAAACTGTGACCATTCCACTCAGTCTGTGGAGTATTTTAGAAACACCAGTCTAGGCTTGCTATTCAGGATGGTCTCTGCTCCGGTCGGGAGAGCAGCAAGTCACTCAGCCATCAACAAAAGAATAGTTAAATACCAACCAGCTGCAAGATTTTTACAGCTAGGGCACACAAGCCCAAAATATCCCACTCAGTTCCCAGGATCACCAAGTTAATAGTGTTTGCATTCCCAAAAAAGAAGAAATACTATGAATTAGGTGCCATTGCAGCAGCCTGGCAGAAGATTACCTCTGGAAGAGATGGTCTGACCATTTCTGGATGGTTTCCTTGTCCAGAGTTTGCTCTAACTGCTTCATTTTCCCTTTTTCTGGCAGAACCAGAAATGCAGTAGCACTCCCATTATAATGCAGTCGTACCACAGTGCATGACAGCTCCTCATCAAAATAGAAGTCAAATATGCCCGTCTGGTACATCATAGGGACTTTCACAGTAGTTTCAGTATCCACAAAGAACTCCCTTTCTTCAGTATGCTCTGGTTTAAAAGGCTTTTCCCAGCTGCCTGATACAGAGAAGGAGAATTTGACTAAGTTTCTCATGTTCTATCCCATCACAGACTAAATTTTTTATAAATAGTAAGTAATATTCACCTGTTTCTCCATGTGTTAAATACAGACTTTTCAAACATAACACTTTAAAATGTATATCACAGTAATGCAAGGATCTTTTACCTGTTCAAAGGAGAATGTATATCACAGTAATGCAAGGATCTTTTACCTGTTCAAAGGAGTGCATGGGATTCCACTTTTAATTTATGTTTCAGATGTCAGTAATGAAATAATTAGGTGGGTTTTTTGTACCTACCACTGCTTTTCTGTTCAGGAGATCCAAGTGGCCTTTCTGTAAACATCCTCTGTGTACTCATATACTGCATGCACTTAATTTCTATTACTTTAATCATGATCCTCAATTTGTAGAAAAAATAATGTAGGATCTCATATCTGAGTGATCTTATGTCAGGCTTAAGGGCACATCTAACCCACTTCAGAAATGCGCAGTTTCTGCTTTGTTCCTTAAAATGTTCTCCCCTATTCATCACTAGCTTCTTCCATATATAAATGTTAGTGTGTATTTATAAAGAACTCTGATAGGAAAAAAAAAAGAGTGTGTAGTAAATTAGGCTATTGAATCATGAATAATTTTACAAAGAGGCATTAGGTCATGTTTAAGTCTCAGTGCCTTCACTGAAAATTAGAAGAGTGTGGGACAATTGGAGTTATGGTTGAACCCAGGAGCACCAGCTCAGGCTGCATGGAAGGCTGTGGCTTGGAGCAGAGCTCCTGGAGCTGTCACAAAGAGAAATAAGCCTGTGTGGCCTTCAGCTGCCTCCTCATGCTGAAAGGGATCCTGTCACCTCTCCACCACCTCCACTATGCCATTAAGGGACCTTCTGTCCCAGCAAAGAGCATTTGGAATTTTCCCCAGACCAGTTCTCAGTTGAGGTAGCCAACACTAGATCTGTTGATAAGAATGAAGAGTGAGAATGTGAACCCGAGAGGACTTACTTACCTTTAAAGAAAACAAAGCTAGCCAGAAGCATTACAGTCTGTGGGTCCATGTCCTTGACCAAATTAGTAATTTTCCCATGTGTTTTCCTCTCTATATAGTCATTGATCTGCTTTTCAGCTTCTGTGTGTTTGTTAAAGTCAGTGGTAAAAGCGTCCAGCTGATACAGAGCTTTGGCATCATCTAAAAACTTTTTTAGTAGTTTCAGCTTCTCTGTTACAAAGATGGCACTCCCCATGTTGAGCTGGACTCCACCCTCAGGATGGTTCAGCATGTGGAGTAGGTTGTGGAAGCCTTCATGTATCTCCTTCTCCTGAATCTCTGTCAGGTTGAAGGCGAGTCCTTCCAGGATCTGAGACTGCGTGGCTGATCTAGCCCCAAGAGCCAGCATCGCAAATGCAGCGGAGATGCTCACAGGAGAGAAGAAAATGTTCTTATTAGGGGCCTCCTGTGTAACCTCCTTAAAAAACTGGAATGCAAAGTCAGCATTGTTTGGCACAAGTTTGAGGCAAGCAACTGCTTCTCCTCCATGATGTATGTGGTGTTTAGGGTCATTTGGATCATGTCCATTGTGGTCACTGGGTGGGAGCTGACTGTGGGCAACAGCATGAAACCCAGCCAGTACCAAACTGAGGTAGAATGTGGTGCTCATGTTCTTGTATTAAAATCCTATAGAAAAAAAGAGGAGATGATATTACTAAGGTAAGTAAATTAATGAAGTAGAAATAGTTATTCTGTCATTACCACTGAATAAAAGTCTTATCTCTTTCTTTTGTCCTCAGTTTCCATGTTCTCCAATTCTTGCCAGAATTTTTTTTTTTGTATTTTCCCAGGCCTCCTGGCAAATCTCCGACAACTCTTTCTGCCACCCCCACCCTAAATACCTGCAAAGACAAAATCAGCATGGATTAGTTGAATACACAGCACCCTCAGCAGGCTGGAGAATGGAGCATATCCCATCAGAAAACACCTCATGGCTAATCGCTGAAAGGCTGAGGTACCACTGTGCTTTTGAGAGTAATGGTCTGAATAATTCCTTGAAAGTTCATCATAGAAGAAGTCTGGCTGTTTTGTGAGTTAGGGGAGAAGGAGGAAATTCATGCAAATGGACAGCAATCAGTAGCTACACAGAAACAGAATGTGAGCAAATAGGCAGGCAGGAGATCTTTAAATAAACTTTTGGTCAGATTAATAAGGTGCCCTATTATAAAGAAAGGACAAATAGTGGTGTCTGTTCTTCAGCAGCAAACCAGATATAAACCCCTACCTCTCTAAGGAATAGGTGGGGGTGTTTTTTTTCTGAATAGAAATTATGCAATGTTTTAAATAAGAACCTGAAATAGCATGTTGTCTCTTCAACCAAACTGTTGGAGTGGGTTCATTTTCAGCACAGCAGAAGCAGTCAATGTCATTAACAAAGAACAAGGCCGTATTTTTATCAGCTGCTCCACTGGTCAAAGGGTGAAGCATTTATCAGTGTGTTACACTTGGCTGTGGTAGCCTCATTTCATTGCAGAGCTGACACTCTGCACTAAAAAGCTCTAAAAAAGAGACCTTGGAAATGGGGATATGAATTTCCCAATAGGCCTAATTTCTGAGGAGGAATCTAGGGCAAAGAAATGGTGCAAGAGTTGCACAGGATTTGAGGAGATAATGAGCCAGATTTGCTAAAACTGTGCACAGAGAGACATACTACACCAATTGCACCTTTCATCTCTGGCATGACTCAACTTTAGAGACTCATCAGAAAGTGCTACACTTACGGTCTTGCTTTCTCTATAACATCAGAGGGAGCAATTTGTGTTAGTAGTTGAATATCCACTTACAGTTAGACTCATGAGAACAACAAAACAGTTTCAAGCTATAATCAAATATTCAAACACTTACATGTTTGGTATAAGTAATTTTAAAAAGAAAGCCTATTTAACAGCATTACCGACAAGGGTAAGAACTGTAAGGATTGGGTTCTTGGTAACTACATTTTCAATTACTGTACACAGTAGTTTTAAATTATAGTTTGGTCTCCTCTGATTTTGCAATTGAAATACTTCTCCATGTATCTAGATACTTGTAACTCAACATAAGAGCTCCAGTTCTGAATTTTTAAAACTGCTATCAGTGAGCCAATATATTAGTCAGACTTTGAAAAGAAATCAACTCCCAAACAAAAGCATCAGAGCTAAGCCTAATCTATTTCCACATATCCAGCGGGCTGATTCAGAAGCTGCCTGTGGGTAAATTATTTACTATGAACTATTTACTCAGCTGCAGTCATAATTTATTAAGAATAACATGAATACCAAAAAAGAGAAATATTTCATTTTAAACATAAGTTGCCACCTGTTCTCTATCTCATTTAATATTTATTACAAAATATAGCACCTGATAGATAGGCTTTTCTATGTGTACCTCAAACTGCCAATTCTATTTATTTGGAATGCAAAGCAGAAAGGGAGTTTGACTGACTTGACCTCAAAATTATGGTGAAAGGATATAGAACGCTTTTGCTGTAAAATATTGGTTACAGTTTTCTGAAGGCTATTTTTCCTATCCTGGTATTTTTTCTCTATGTAGTTACAACATGTTCACATTTTGTGGTTAATTTATGTACTTTCATGGAACTAATTTCATTTTATTACAGCTCTGAATTCACAGATAATTAAGTACAATCTGAATCTGAATCATCCATCTGTTACTCAGTACTGGCCAATCACAAACTGCCAAGACTCATGAGTCAGACCTCACAAAAATCTTTATAATAGTTAGTTTTAAAGGCATGAGATTATAAAAGACAGCAGCTGTGATTTGTAGAGGTCTTTTTTTGTTGTTTAAGCCTTGAAGATACAAGTGGCCCTCTCCATTAGTCCCTTTTTTGAAACCTAAAGGTGCTTTTATAATAAGATTTGCACCCTCTGAACCTTCAGAATATGATTGGGGATTGTTACTTCATATTTGACACTTACTGTTTCATTTGATGTTATTGTGGGTTCTGGGTTAGCAAATGATCAACCACTGACAAACTGACAAAAGACACCCTTTCAGCATGCAACAGAAGATGCAGATTCTCATATGGTCTTAAAGACTGATGGATTTTCATATGGACCATAGTTACTAACAATTTATTAAAAAGCAAAGAGCTGAGAACCTGTGCTATAAAGCCTTTAGGAAATTCCCAATCTGAAGGAGTTCAGTTTTCAGAAAGCTCTTTAAGACCTTTACTTATAAAATTTCCAGAAAAAACCAGCTTATCCATCAACATGGCAGTAGAAGCGAAAAGCACTTCAATTCTAGTTCCAAATCTAGTCTGACTTGTTGAATAGCCTGGAAGGAAACACTTTTACCTCTGCCTCTTTTCTTTGTGTGTGTTACACAATGACAATATATTTGTGGTGTTCAAGAAGAGGTTGATCTAAAGAAGGGCTTTCAATCAAACCAGACAACGATACAAGAGCATGGCAGCACTTGGCAGACAGTGGCAGGCAGTGGTTTTTGGCAATTTATCTGTAGTAGAGCTGGTGATAACACTTGCTGAATATATTACCTCTTCCCTAGCACACAATCTTCTCTACCATGCAACTCAGAAAGAAAATGGAGAACACTGGGATTAGCTGAAGTTACTTTAGAATACTTCGACCAGAAAACCTGTGAGTGAGCTGGACTGAGTTTTCTGACTGACAGAACTTGCTTCTTTGTGGCTATAGCTATTTTGTCCATTTTAGGGCTGATTTCTATCTCTGTGATTTGAAGAGACAATATTGAAGACAACGTTTTGCCTTTAGAAAGAACTTCCTGCCATGTAATATTCCAGGAGATGAATATTCATCCCATAATACTCCCATAAGGGGTCCTCACTGATAATCTCATTTCAGACAACATGAAAATTTGCACTACTCAAAAACATATGAAAGCATAAAATAGGAAAGCTGTTTGCTCACCAGATGGTGCTGCTTGCCTCCTGATTGTTTCTGAAGGAGGAAATCTGAGGAATTTGTTCCCTGAAAGCAGCACTTTGGGGGCACCAGGCACATCAAGATACAGCACCACTACCAGTGGTGCCTGCTGAACTAAATATCAGCTACCCAGGGACTTGTAAAAAAACCCCACCCAAGCACACAAAAAATCACAAAAGAAAGACTTGACTAACCATATCTCTGTGTGAGAACATGACCTCAGAAGCCTACTGTCCAGGACCACCTATTCAAAGGAGCATCGCAAACTCACATGTGCTTTCCTGGTTGGCCAGAAAGCTCTCCATATTTAATCATATGCACCTGGACAGGTTCAGGGCCTGTTCCAGACTGATCATCTAGACATTCATTGTCATGACATCTCTTGTCATTCGATTTTGATACCTCTATGCCCGAGCCCCTGAGGAGATTGCAAACACAAGCCAAGGGCATTGGAATCTTCAAAGAATCCAGCCACTGTGAACATTTCATTAAAAGTAATTCCTTTTGCAGCAGAAATGTGGAAGCCTACTTTACATTATCCTTTAGAAATGCATGTGATTGTTCACAGGGCTGTTTTGTGTTTTTTCTATCTTCTGTGAGCCAGCTTAGCATTAGAGAACTCAGCCAGAAAGTTGCATCACCCACCTCTAAGCCTCCTTTTACCTGGAAACAGGTGAACATGAGCTATCGCTCTTCTACCAGGCCACCATGAGTATTTGCTGTTGAACGTGAGTTACTGCACACACTCAGGGATGAAGCATCACTGAGGCCAAGAGAATAAAAAAGTAGACAAAAAAGAATGAGTGCAATGGTTAGGGCAGTCAGGTGGGGATTTTCTTCTCTCTGCAAGAACAGATCAGACCAGGTTCTCAGTTCCTACATTCCAGTGTACACCTGGCCACAGCCTGGTTTCTGATTCATTGAAAATGTTGACCTCACTGTGATCTTCTGAATCTGTGAAAATCACCAGTTTGTCCCCTTCCCTCTCAAAGGGAATCTGATGATTACTTCAATAATGTCTCATCTAAAAGGGAAGCAGACATTAGATATACCATTCCCTAAGCAATGGTATTTTTTGTAGCCCTTCAGTGTAAAAATCATCAGAATTACTTAAAAAAGAATCAACAATACGTTAAAAAAGAGTTCTAAGCACCCATCCTCAGGCTTTTAATGAATCAGTGCCTATTTCTAGCAGGAGGTACATCAGAGAAAGTCCCCCTTTTAGGATTTCCTGGCTCCAGAGACCACCTTGCTTTCTGGCAAGACACCCTGCTCTGCTTTTAGATTATTACTCCTTCTTCCAGAGACCTGACAATGTGTAGGCAACTCATTTCCTCAGTTGTGATGCCTATGTCCTTTGCATCCAGCTCACATAATAAAAACCTCTTTATCTCAGACAGATTTCAGTATAAGATACAACTTTAGAAAAGATTTTAAACTGATTGCCTGCAATAAGAGGGGACACTTTTGAACTCTCTATAGGAAGCAAAAAAATCACTACTTACACCAGCTTCCAAGGATCCTGCTGTCTTTACCAGGACTACTCTGCAGCTCCCTCTCTTATTTATACAGTGTAATAGCATTATGAAAGCAAAATGTCCTCTAGAAAACATTAACCAGGACAGGCAAGCGTTACTACTTTAGGAATGGTGCAGAGTAAACAGTGAAGAGAACTTTTTTGGGCAGGCACCTGATTTTTGCTGGGTATGCATGGCCAAACTTAGAACAGTCATAAGAGTCCCCTGCATTTCTACACATCCTCCTGCTGGGAATTCAGCTACTCTCTCTAGGAAATACTTCACATGCATCATTAACTTCTGTAAACTGCTTGAGTTCATACAGTAGAAGTACTGAAGTGAGTAAAAAAACCATACACATAATACTAGACATGAGCCTAAGGAAAAGACAGCTAGATGCATGCTGCAGCCAGACCTCAGTTTAGTGTTTTTCACAGAGATATTTTGCTTCCTCTACTCCAGACTTTTAATAGTTTTTATTTGGCATATTTGTTTGAAATGATACTATTTCTTAATTACCTACATTGCCATTAATAAGGGCCAATTTCTGGGGACATCACTTTTAAAGTTAAAATTAAAGCTGCAGTACTGGCATTTGTAGTGGTTGGAGGTTGTCATAGGGATGTGCATCCAGGACCCCTTGGCACCCAGCACTCAGCCAGAGTGCTGTCACCTGGTGCCTCATGCAGCAATGGACTGAAGGACAAACTGTTGCCTTGTACTCCCAGTGTGGGCTGGCACAAGGTGCAGGCACTGCCAAAAGGCAGACAGGGAAGGGCAGGCCAGCACTCCAGAGCCTGCTTTCACACAGAGCTGGACCCATGTGGTCAGGCCACCCGTGTTTTACATGACCCCCTGTAAGGGTGTGCTCCTGCAGCACCCACGGAGGGGCAGCCACGGGGACTGTGCTAATGTGGGTATGACTGAGGGATTAGAAAACTCACGAGTCAGTGCCCCCGTGAACACCTTCCATCCAGGAGCATCCCCTTGGGAGGTAGGGGTTTCAAGGAGAAAAGGTGCTATGTGAATGAGGTGCTATGTGAAAGGTGCTATGTGATTCTCATAGAATGCTATTCTATGAGAATCATTTAGGTTAGGAAATACCCAACCACTAATCCAGCACTGAGAATTCCACCACTAAACCTTGTTGCTAAGGGCCAGATCTACACGTCTGTTAAATGCCTCCAAAGATGGTGATGCCACCACTTCCCTGGGCAGCCTGTTCCAATGCTTCATAATCCTTTTGATGAAGAAATTTTTCCTAATATCCAATCTAAACATCTCCTGGCACAACTTGAAGCCTTTGCTTCTCGTCCTATCACTTGTTACCTGGGAGAAGAGACCAACACCCACCTTGAAGCAACCTCCTCCCAGGCACTTTTAGAGAGTGATAAGGTCTTCCCTGAGCTTCCTTTTCCCCAGGATAAACAACCCCAGCTCCTCCAGCTGTTCTTCATTAAGACTTGTGCTCCAGACCCTTCAACAGCACCATTGCCCTTCTCTAGACATGCTCAAGCACCTCAATGTCTTTCTTGCAGTGAAAATGCCTTTTCTTGTAGTGCACAATAAAGAAGGAATCTTTCAGAAAGAAAAGCTTTGCAATAACAGGATAAATGTTTTGGTAGGATTTTCCTCTGGGCCATTCCTCAAGGGTTAGCAGTGAATGGAAGCATTTCTTCTCCTCTTTTTTTCCAGCCTGTATGCCTGCACATTTGAAACTACCAGTAGGTACAGCATGGAAGGTTCTATGCATTTAGGGCTGTTGGAACTTCTGCAGATCCTTTCCTTCCTGGCTTCTACCTCTTTCTCTTCAGTGCATGCCTTTCACCTGTGCAAAGGTAAGCAGAGTGGTTCAGTAGGAGTTTTGATCCAGACTGCTAGCAAATGTGTTTGAATTGTTTACAGACTGAAAAAAGCAGCTGGGCACATGCAGCCTGTTTTTCTGTAAACTAACAAATGAAAATAGCCTCTGAGGTTACAGAGGCTTACCTAAAACATATTCAGACTGGAGATGAATAACATGTGCACCGAGAGAAAAATGAGAGCACAATTAAAAGAAAAGTTCAGCTATGAGTAAAGTTACTGAAAAAAGTGAAGAAAAAACCAATCGACTTAATATGACTTAATTTAAGAGCAATTTACTTTTGCAATTGGAAGTGCCATTCACATGCTGACACTTGTATGGGAGTGCAAGAGGGAAAATAAAGTAAATAAAATCTAATCTGTATCAATCTCCAGTGTTATATCCAATGTGATACTCATTTTCTTTTTCCTCATCTGTATAACAGTTTCATCCAATCATGTAAGCCATCCTGAAATTTGCTGAGACTCTGTTTCAATATCTGATATTAGAATATGTTGCATATGAACTTGCAGCTGTCTTTTTATGCAGGCAGTAGGCTTATGTAGGCACTGCTCTGGTATTCTGAAAGACAGGAATCCTTCCATTCTGTTCTCTTAGTCTGGAATATTAGTCTTATTACTTTGAACCTCAAGTTACTCTGGAGTTTTTAAAGTATTATTATTATTATTGAAAAATCTTAATAATAATGTTTCATTTTTTAGTAAATTGACAACATTAAAAACAGTCATCCAGTATGAATTCCCTTGAAAACAGGCTGGCTGTAGTCCAAACGGAATTAACTATTTAAATTAGAAGAACTGTATGCTTGCTTCTCTAGTAGAGAAACACCTTCATCTTTTTAAAATACTTAACTAATTTGCCTAAAAGCCATTTTAAAACACGAGTGGTTGCTGTTGTGATGATGCCCTCTAGAGTAAAGAGCACAGAGTCCCTCCTACGATAGTGCTGAGAGTAAATGTCAGCGTGGAGCCAGTGAAAGCTGTATCTTCTCTCCCCTGCCAGGCTGTATTTAATCTGTGGAGCTCTGTGTTTCAAGAGGAAAGGCACTTGTGGTTACATAGAGCAGTTCAGCAGTGACCAGCTGGAAAAAGTGCCAGTACAGATCAAGTACAATTGTGTCAAGTGCCTGCTCCAGTGCTTCCAAGTTATGGTACAGCAGACCTTCACCTTTAAGTTCCTTCTTCTTTGCTTTCACGCTGTGCACTGCTCTTGCCCCCTGCCAGCCCCACACAGAGGTCTGGGCTCACTCCAAGGGAGAGTGCCTTGCTCAGACATGAATTCCAGCTCCAGTGAGGGAATGCATGTGCAGTACTGTCCCCTGAGCCCCTGCAGTGAGTCCCTTCCCTTATTTCCAGTCTAGCATCAGTTTCTTTCTACAATGCAGTTAAGACCTTCTGGGTCCCAAGGAGAGTTATGTTCTATCACTTCCAAAATATGGCTTGGAGTCTGCTTCCTTCTCTTAGGCTGTGGTTGCACAATTGCTTTTACCTGACCAAAGTACAGGATGCTGCTGCCAGAGATGTCTCATTCCCCTGCATCTTTGCCATTTCTCCAGGATGGCTGATGGTCTCTGGGGGCTGGAGCCCAGGCCAAGTGGGAGAGGCTGGGGGAACAGGTCTTTTTCAGCCTGGAGAAGAGAAGGCCAAAAGAGAGGCTGCACTTGCTGTCCTCCCCCACCTAATGGGCTATGTTAGAAGGCAGATGGAGCCAGAGGTACCCAGTGGTAGTAAGCAAGGCATGGGATGCAAGCTGCAGCAAGGGAAACTGTATTGGCTTGGCACAGCCTGGTTTTGGGTAGCAGGGGGGCCACAAAGATAGCTCCTGTGACGAAGCTGCTGGAAGCTCCCCACCATGTCCGGCAGAGCCAATGGCTGATGGCTCTGAAGATGGACATGCTGCTGGCCAGAACTGGGCCAGTGAGAGAGGCTGGTAACGCCTCTGTGATGACATATTTAAGAAGCAAAGCAAAACAAAGTAACGGGGGGTTTTGCTTCTAGTCAAGAGAGGAGGAGGAGGAGAGAATATGTGAGGGAAACAACATGGAGACACCAAGCTCAGTGGAGAAGGAGGGGGAGGAGGTGCTCCAGGCGCTGGAGCCGAGGTTCCTCTGCAGGCCGTGGTGCAGACCGTGGTGAAGCAGCTGTGCCCCTGCAGCCCCTGGGGATCCACGGGGAATGCAGAGATCCACCCCCAGCCCGTGGGGGAGGTGCCCAGGCCAGAGCGGGTGGATGGCTGGAGGAGGCTGTGTCCAGTGGGAGACCCGATGGAGAGAGGGGGCCCTTGCTTCCAGGCTGGAGCAGCCTGTCCTTGGAGGACTGCACCCCGTGGAAAGAGACCCATGGTGCAGCAGTTTTGGGAGGACTGTGTGCCCGTGGGAGGGACTCAGCGCTGCAGCAGGTGCGGTTTGGCTGCTGCTCGTGAGAGTGGAGCCACGCCGGGGAAGTTCATGGAGAACTGTCTGCCCATGGGAAGCAAGTCAGCCTCACAGGGAGGGACTCTTCTCCTGGAGGTGCAGAAGAAAATCTTGGTGATGGACTGACCAAAACCCCCCTGCCCTGCCTCTCTGTGTTGTTGGTGGGAAGGAGAGAGGGCCCGGGGGGGGGGAGGGGGGGAAGGTGTTTTAAGGGCTTATGTTATTTCTCATTACCCCCCTCTGATTCTGTTAGATACAAATTTCACTTAGTAATCAAGGCTGAGCCTGTTTTGCCCTTGAAATATTTCTCCCGTCTCCTTATCTCACCCATGAAGTCTCCGTTAACCCTTTTTCCTCTTTTCCCTCCTTTTGCCCAGCTGAGGTAGGGGAGGGTGAGCGAGCGACTTGCGTGGGTGCCTGGTGTTGGGCCAGTGTCAAACCACAACAGAAATGCAAATGAGATCTGTGGAAAGGAGTGTTCACAGGGAGGTGAAACACAAGTGTACATCTGTGTGAGGCTGTGAAACTGCTGTCCTTGAAGACATCCAAAACCTGGCTGGACATGGCCCTGAGCAACCTGAGCTAGATTCCAGGCTGGTGCTGCTGTGAGCAGGTGGTGGGATTGGATGACCTCCAGAGGTGCCTTCCAACATAAATTATTCTACTTTTCTAACAAAAAATGACTGTGAAACCATGTTCTCAGGAGTCCCTGTCTCCACTTGCACTGCAGATTTGCATTTCATCCTCCAGGGAAACTCCCATCTGCTTCTCACCACATGAGTCCAGAGGCTTTTCCCTGAAACACTCAGCTCCTGGGAAAGTGTCATCTCCCTTGTCCTCTGGCGTGCCCCAGCAGAGCCAGCACAAGGCAAGCAGGCAGGCTCCCTCCTGGCTGCCCAGACACAGGCTCTGCCAGAGCACAGCAAACAAAATGCACACCGAGAACAAACAAATCTGGTGGGCCATCTGCCGTGCTCCCAGCACGCCACAGCCATGGCAGGTGGCTCACACCCCTCCGTGGTGCTGCCTGGGCTCAGACTTGCAGCACTGCACAGGACTGTGCTCTTCTCCTCAGAGACTTCAACAATCCCCAGCACTGATTGAGTCTCAGTAGGAATCCATGTAGCTGACTTGATTTCTCTAGAGCTGCCTGTAATTCAGGCCTGCTAATGATACACTTTCTAATAGCCTGTGTGGTAGAGAGAAGGAAACTGGTGAACCTTGGATCAGGCAAACGTGAATGGGCTGTTTAAAAAGTTGCTATGAAAGAAGTATTTGATACAGCCTTTTTCTTTCACATATGTCCATTAGGACAGTAAGTTTTCAGATGTGTCCTCAGTGGGGGGTTCAAGACGTTGGGATTTAACTCCATTTTCTTTCTAAGTGTGCAAGAAGCATGTGTGCAGAAAGCATGACTGCGGGTGTCTCAACAGGTCTGACTCTGCTGTCTGACCTCAGGACAAGATAAAGCATCTCTGAAGATGAAGTTGCGTGATTGCAGTGGGGAGAGCTATCACCGATTAGTGATAAAATCATTTAGCACTGACAAACAGAGTTTGGAAAATATTCAAGTACACACTAACTTGTCTTGCACATATATATTTATTATTGAATAGGTTTATGTTCTTCTTTCTTGAGCCATGAATACACAATATATGTGAGTGGGTCTGAGAACAAATGTTGACCATTCCCTACCATTTACGTGGACAAATCTCATTCCTCTCTGTTCACAATTGCTCCCTGTGGAGAACCATAAAGAGGAAGATTCAGTGAACCTCTTGCTTCTATGCTCTAAAACTATGAGGTCTGAACACACTCAGATCTTTATTTTGATAATGGTTCCTTCTTTCACCAGAGGAAGGTCCTAGGTTTCAGCAGGTTTAAAATGTCTGCACACCTCTTCCCCGGAGCTGTGAGATATAAGAGATTTAAACTCTGGAAGCTGCTCAGGGAGTATCAACTTCTGTACATGCCCTGTGGAAATGCTGCCTTCTTTCAAATCTCTCCATAAAAAGCACATCACCTCTGTTCAGATACCTTTAGATTTCTCTGAAATGGCTAGGAAATTGGAGACACAGAAATACCCAGTAGACTGAAAACTAGCTTATTACTGAGCTTGATTTTAAACCCCATAAGTCTACCATCTCCTGTGTGTTAGGCTGATTGCTCCAGCGTTTGCACTGTCTTCTCTTCCCCTAGAATCTCATTTTTTGGTTTCATCCACCATATGTAGTGATCATTATGCACTTGGACACTCAGAAATGGGATACTGCAGGTGATAAAACCTGGAACTCTTGGAAGGGCTGTCACATGCCTGGCCCCTCAGTGGGACACCTTAACTGCAAACTCCTGCAGTTAGGAAATGCCAGGCTGAAGGTGGCTGTGCTGTACTTTTTGGTGGAAGACAGGACTGGTGGAGTCCTGCTTCACTGACACTGATTTGACATTACATTTCTCCAGGGGTAAAACTGTGAGGCCTCTGTCTCACTTCCAAGCACAGATATTCATATACTTGGGAGAAGCAATATCCAGCATTTTTTTCAACAAGGTGCCTTTCTTGAAGGAAAATATAAAGATATCTGCACAGAGGGTCTTGAGATATATTTGTCAGTGCCACATCAATTTCTGTATTTCCTAATACTTAAACAGACAGTTGTGCAAATTCAGCATTGATTTAGCTCAGTCTTTAGCTGACATTGAGTATAATTTGCAACTATTTACATGGTGGTGATCATGGACATGTAGCAAACAGACCCAGCTGGTCTTGACCATCATTACAAGTAACTTGGGCATATACAGATACATCCAACACCATCTGGCCAAATAGTGCACTGATATTAGCAGACAGGAATTACCCTGTGTCTTTTGGTGAAGAAAAATAGCTTGAAATATCTCTTACTCAGTAAAAATGCATTTTCATGCCAAGTTTCATTGCTAGTCTTGTTTTGCGTATAATGACAAGACTTGTATGGTTTTATTTTTACTTTCTTCCTTCTTTATTACTTCTCAGAAACTCACCCAGCTTTTGGGAGATGGTGACCATGGAGGTGACTGGAGATGGCAAGCTAAAAGGAACAGCCAGATTTTTGGGGCTATGAAGGTTTCAGTTTGTGAAAGATCTGATGCTCAGTAGCTGTTCCTAAATATGGCCATTTTTTGGAGATACTTATTCCTGCTCTAGTCAATTATGTCCAATGCACAGGGTCTGTCCTGTTCTTCATATCCTTTCAGCTGTTGAACAATATTGTAAACCCAGACTCTATCATAAACATTAACCAGACCAGGGACAGGTAATCATTCCTGAGGAACAGCAAATAATGTAGACACTGCCTGCGTTTCTTTTTTCACAAAAGCCGAGGGACTTTCTAGTTAGGGGAAGGTCAGCTGCATGGTGAAGAGGCAAGAGCCTCTGACAGGGTGAAATACTCCTGTCAAAACTCATCTTCATCCAGACATGTTGTGTCAGGTTGCCCAGAGTAACTTCTGAAGCTTTTGCTGAATCTGCTGAATAGTTTCTTCCCAAATACTTTTTAGATGAAAAACTAAATAATTTCATTTTGACAGTTTCTGAACTGGAACAGTATTTTTGAAGCTTCTTTAAAATGTTGTCTGACTCTTACAATACCTCCCTCAGCTTAGTAATTTGCTGCTTTGCAGCTGGGGTCAGAAAAATCCTGCTGATCTCTTGGAGAAACTTTCAGCTCATTTACTGAGAAAATGAAAAGTGGTTTTCTGAAAATTGTTTTTCATCCAAAGGGTGAATCTGAAACTGGTTGTTAGAACTGCTCTGGCATGGTGTTTCATTCACTCAAGAGCAGGTCTGGGGATGAGACCAGTGGGAATTAGGGAAGGGTGTGGAGGACTGCACAGGCACCAACCTGCTTCCAAAGGGAAAGGCTCCCATCCCACGCACACTCACTTCAGCAGAGACGAGTTCTGCTTCTGGTGCATGAAACTCCTGAATGCCATGAAAGTACAAGGAATAGCTGACACAATTGATGCATATAATATTCTAGTAATCAATTGCTATGAAATATTTTTAATAGTGTTGTTCTTACAAAACCGGTTTACATTTTGGGATTTTTTTTCTATTATCTTCAGGTGTGTTTAAGGAGAACAATATTGATGGATGTGAGAGAGCAGCTGGTCCCAGGTCTGAGATGGAAATCAATCACTTCAGTCAGAGGAGGCCCCTTGTCTTTTGGACTCAGGCAGTATAAGCAGAGGAGGATGATCTAGTAATGTGAAATGTGCAGTTGTTTGCTCAATAAATTAAATTCACATTTGGAAAAAAAACAGTGCAGGAAGAAGGCTGTGTTTCTGGTTAGGATCAAGAAGGGAAATTTCCAGTAAAATAGAAGTGGAAGAAAACCAGCAAGAAACCAGAGATGGCCCATAAGATGATGAACTGCAATGTGGAATCTGTACATCTAAAGCATGTAGTTTATATCCCTTGTTGCCCTTAGACATGAAATATAGCACTTTTTAGAGTTCCCATCTCATCCCAGGTAACAACCAGCCGATAGTGCTTCTGCAGCTGGTGAGTTGTGAGCAAAGAGAAGGAGAAGGACCAGTGGAGCTGTAATTCATGCAGTGCTGCCTTTCCCTTGTAGTAAAAGCATGTTGGACCCCTTGTGCCTTCTTACCTGACAACCTTCTAACCTGTCAGATACAAACCCTTCTTTCTCCTGTAGGTGCTGTTTGCTCAGCCTCACTCTATTTCCCACCAGAAGTTCAAGATGTAAGGAATAATTGCAAAGTGCAACATCCTAGTACTATTTACAAGTATTGAGGATACCACAAAGCCAACGTTTTCACCTTGAACTCCATCAGGAATTTCCATGTGGTTTGTTCCAGCATGTTGTGACGCCAGTGAGGGCTTCCTCTGTTCTTTTCTATTTTCTTTCTGTTCTTTAATATTTGCAGATCAGCTATCCAGATATTCCATGTTTTGACCAGACAGCACACTATTGCACAGATATTGGCAATAGGAGCTTCTTTAGGCAAAGGGGATGGTGAAGGACTCTGGATCCAAATGCAGATAATTATTCCTGCAGTAGAAAGGTTACGTGGAGTCACACAAAATGGGAAGCTATTTACAGGTGATTAGATAGCAACAGCAAAGGAAGCAGCTACCAGTAGTGTCCCCATGCAACAATCTCTCAAGACTCTTGTCTTGGCAATGCCCTATACGTATCATGAGATTATATGCAACCAGGAATGCCATTTGTTCTCAATTCTTCTCAGCTAGTGATCCCAAATTCAGGTGATACACAATGAAAGAAATTGAGAGTGGAAAGTGGATATTTATATGCATCATTCTTCCAGAAAGATGCATTTGTTGCTAAGCAGCTTTTCTTTTTCATCATGGTGAGGATGGGGCTTTAGGATGGATACTTCTGAGCTGGGCATAGGAAGGAAGCTGGGAGATGTGGTCAGAAAGAAGACTGATTTAGCTGGCGGGTCTGAACCCAATGAGGAAGTATTAAGAAGAGCAGTGTGCACATCTGTGTATGGCTTTAGGCAGATAGGCAGTGGGTGAAAGCTGCACTGTGGCAGGAGTCTTTAGCTGCAGCAGAAACCTTAGAGAGGTGCCCCAGGGGAAGAAACTCTCTTCTCCCTTACCTGAGCTGCCCCTGCAGTGTCAGATGGTCTTCCTGGAAAGGGTTAAATGGTCTCAGAGGTGGCAAAGCATCTTTATCCCATAAACATTTCCATCTTCCCCCTGCCCCTTCTGTCCCTCCCCACCTCTCAGTCACCTTCACAGAAAAGGCCTTTATCATAATTTTCCACATTGGCACCAATTCTTTCATGCCCCTCAGACCCCTGCACTCTGACCCCAAAACAGCCAGAGGTAGGATGTCCATAAATTGGAAGCTGAAGATTTGCTTTTGAGTTTCCTGATTCTGTCTTCAGGTTTTCTGCTGTCAGACTTCCTGGATCTATCTCATGCTACATCAGTGTCTCAGTTCTGACAGGCTGAAGTCTATGGAAGCCATCTATGTACCAAAGAAATAAATACCCTAGTTATCTACTAATGATGGGAATTAGTCCTTCCCAAAAATCCTGCCTCTTTCTACAATTTGTGCTCAGTTACCCATGTTTGCCCTATTACTCTTTCTTTAAAAGTTTAAAAGTTTAATTAAAAAATCATCTTCATGGCAGTGAAAATGTCATCTGCCTTCTTAGCTGGCCAAAGAAGAGCTGCTTTGTATAGAGTAGACTGTCATTGCCCTAGTGAGCTGCATCAGCTGGGCATTAATTAATTAATTGGATGAGTTTATCTGTGACACGCATAGCTAATGTGAGTTTAAAGTCCCTAACTACTAAAACCTAATGGTACCCATGGCACTTTCAGAAGGACCCCATCACATTCATCTGACCTTTACTGCTTTTTGCACTTCCTTTATATTGTTTGAACAGGCTTACACAATGAGCACACTGTTATACATTAAACAGAGCAAATAAAGTTAATACAGTAGCTGTAGAGCAAGCAGTGACAACATGGCTCTTCTGGGCACAGCTGCGTGCCAGCACAAGAGAGCAAAAATAACACTGAGCACTCCTGGGTCCCAATGGCTCCGCTGTTTCTTTCTGTCTCCTAAGGTTCATGCCAGAAATGAAGGGCGATGGGATTTTCACAGAGCTTCTCTTGCAAAAGGCTGGTAGGATGTAGCAAATACTTTCCTTCCTCTGCTTTTTTGATTCAAAGTCCTTCAGAGGAAAGCCAACAGCAGCAGGGCTCCAAATTCAGACATATCAAATAAAGTTGTTTTCTTCATAAATCTTGACAAGTTATAGTGCTAGTTGCATGTGACAGATGCAACATTTCTTCTTGAGACATCTTTTCTAAATTGCATTTCACGCTTGAAAAATCAACCTCTCCTTTGAAGCTGTGTCACTTTTATTCTCTTCCCCATGTCTGATTACTACAAAGAGAGTATTTCAGTCAGTTATGTTTCTAAATATAGAGAAATATTAAGATTAATTAAAATAATAATGACAAAGTTGAAGTCAACAATACTTTATGTGGTACTTTGAATTAACTTAATGACAGACACTAAGCTCATAACAAATAGCAAATCATGCCTATTTTATTTCCTATCTAAGTGTTGAAAAACTGCCTAGCTTGTGGTTTTAAGGTTAATTAAAGGTGTCATGATGAGTTGCTCTTCAGTTAAGGCTAAATAGGAAGCCTCTAAGAGGTATATTGATAAATGAAGATTATTTCTTAATTTATCTAATTATTCCTTTAAAATCTCTCTTGAACATAACCCCCCAAACACTGCTATTTCCACAATTAAACTACTCCTGAGAGTGTTGAAGGAGTTAAGTAAGGGGAGTTATAGTTTTCCATAGTGGAGTAGGAATTATCAGGCTTGTTCTGCTAAGAAGAGAGGGAAATTGTTTTATTTCATTTGGGGTATGATGGCCCCTTCAATGTGACCACTCTGGGGAAAATGCTAAAAGAATGATTCACCCTGCTCCTTCCCACCAATTGTGCAAGATGCTGAAGTTACCACCTGTGAGGGAATTGTAAACCTTGATGTCACAGCACAAGGGGAGAAATACCCTGGGCAGAAAAAGCTTCCATTCTATATATGCCATTCAGCTTCAAGTAAAACTAGGAAAGAAGAACTTGTCCCTTTCAGAGTAGACCTTTAGAGGCAAAAGGGCTTTTTCCAAGAAGAGTGAGTAATGTGTTGCCCTTGTAGTGTTGTATGAAAAACAAGAGACCAGACTACATTAGTATTGTCAAGGTGTTTGTCCTCTTCTGGCCTCCAGTGTGTATAAACATAGCAACCAATAAAAATTTGTATTCCAATGAATTTTTTCTGGGTTTTATAGCATGTAATTCCAAAGGGCCTTCTATTCCTCCTACATTTTCATTTCTGTAAGATAAACAAGAGATTTACTATGTCTATGGGATTTCACCACCCAGGCAGGCAGCCACTCAGTGCTTATGAGGCTCACTACAATATTTATTTAGTTTGGTCTTCATTTGGGCTTTTACTGATATTTTGCCATGATCCTGGGTAATTTTATAATGAAATTCTTTGTTCATGAGACCTTTGAGAAGCAGTGGAAAATGAAGCTAAAAGAAGAAAAAGAGGAATCATTAGGAAATATTCAATGAACCTCTGTTCAGCTAGGTTTGTTTTAGGGTTTTCTTGACCACAGAAATCTTATGTCTGCAATGGCATATTTACCCTGTAACCAGATGGCTGGATTCACCGAGAAGTATTCATAATTACTGGTGCTCAGAAAGTTTTACTAGCTAATAATATTTCTGGTGAAAGGCATGGAAAACTATTTTCTTTAAGTCTGCAGTTTTAGGAATGCAAGTTTTCTAAATTGTCTAAGTTGTTTCTGTAATTTTGCTGAGGCCCTTGCATGAGTTTCAGATCAGTTCCAGATCAAGCTGTCTCATTTTTGGAAACCCGTAGAAACTAATAAACCCTTTCTTTTCTTGGTATGACTGAGAATTCTCCTGAACCCTTGCAACCTGTGGTTCAATGGCTGAGTCAGACAGCTGGCTCATGTTTGTCTTTTATCTAATTTACTTTCCTTCTGTAATAGCACAGGGAGTGCAAGATATCGGGACATAGATGGGAAAGTGACAGGTGTTCAGAATTTTATTTAAGATAGTTGGTTGGGTTTTTTTTTTAGTTTGGAATTGTTGATATCATCCAACTAATTTAAAAGTTATGAGAGGATTTTCACACAGCCTACTCCCTACCTACAACCCTTACAGGCTACCAAAAATTCTCACACCAAACAGCCTGCAAGATGGGAAATTAAATTGTTCAAAAATGATGCTGTCAGAGAGAAGGAATCCTGATACTGCTTTCTCACTTTCACATCCATATGCACATGTGGGCCTCAGCAGGGAAATCTGCATCTCAAACTTTACTTAAAGTCATCTGCTCTTTTGGGGAGGTTCTTCCAGCTGAACTGCTCCACCAGGGTCACCTTGACCACTTTCTGGACTTCTTCAACACTTTACAGCACTTCAGATACCGATTTTTTTAGGTCTTAAGGTGAATGTCCAGGTTTGCAGGGTGTCCCTCAGAGAACAGAATAGATAGTGCTCAGTTTTGGGCACTTCATTCTCGAATACGAGTTGAACAAAGAGAGGTGTAAATGCACTGTACATGAGTGAGTGCCACAGACTCTGCAGAGATTTGGAAGGAATGGCTGTATTCCTAAATTAGACAGACGTTGTGGGTTTTTGTTTCCTTTTTCAGTGCCATATTTGAATGCTAAAATCAATCCTACCTGCAGTACAGACAATCAATACAGCTGGCTACAGCTCCCACTGACATCCATTTGCATGCAGGCATGCAAAATTTTGATGTAAATGTGATGTACTTGCCTAAAGACTCACAGATTTACAAATGAAGACTAACAAGTTTCATGGAAAACATTAACTGAGCTAGCAAGAGTTACAGTCTTAAAAGACTAAAAACCCAATGTGCCCCTTTAATGCTGCCTGTATTGGCACATCTTCAAAGAAATATAGCTGGCAAGAATATCCACGTGATTGTGCATGTAATGGACATTGGCTAAGCCAGCTGTTTTCCCAAGGACTTATGAGAAATTCTTTCATTGAATTCTCAGTCATCAAGGAGCTCCAGATTTACTGGAAATAATGCATGTCAAATGGGGTAGCAGTACCCAATTCTCCAACCAAGGAAGACAAGTACATTGGCCTTCTCCACAATCTTGTGGAATTCCTTTAATGCACATGGACCTGAGATCCCCAGATGCATTTCCTTCCTTGTAAGGCAGTTGCAAAAGTGATACCTTAGTAAACTGGAAGGTAGGTACTTCAACCCTACAAAAAAAGAGGGGCTTGAAGAGACCTAGAGCAGAAAAAGAATCCAACATAACAAGCTGTTATAGTACATTTTTAATATATGATTTTATGTTAGCCAAGGGCAAATCATGGTGGTTGTCTTTCAGACTTTTTCTGATTTGGTAGCTATTTATGGTTTTTATTTCAATAGGTGCATTTCAGACAAAACAAGAGAGTTCACAGTAACTTTGAAGTGCATTATGTTACTTTTCAAATATGACAGCTTGCTGCTTACAACATTCCCTATTGCTTCTCAAAAGCCTTAATTTTGCTGGATGTCAGGTCATATTGTTTGGAAATACAAAACAAAAGCACTGCTCAGATAATCTCCATCACAGTGCCAGATCAGGCTCCCTGACTTCAGCAATAGCATTTCTGGCTCTAAGCACTTCAGAAATGCATTTTTTCTCAAGTAGGGCCTAGGCACCAAAAGCAGCAGACACAGATGACTAATGAAGGCACAGAGTGACCTGTCTGTTAAAATCTGTGCAAAATAGAGGTCAAACATTGCAAAGTTAATGCAGTCTAGTTTTACCCCTCATTTTGCATACTGTATTCCCAATATTCCAGTATGGTAGGGAATAGTTTTAGTTAACAAGTGAAGTCATCAAGGATCGAAATGCATATCCTTGAGACTTTAGCTAGTTACCTGTAGGTGCTGTGTTGGTGGAGGATGAGGTGAGGCTAGTTATCCCTGATAACATGGGGCCACAGCTCGTGGGCAGTCCACTCCATGTGCTGGCTCCAATTTTTCTCTCCCTTGGGTCAGTATGTCTTAAGTGTGAGGGGCATTGGTATGTTGAAGTGTGGCCAAGGGTTCCTTGTCCTCTTCAGAGAGATTTTACTCTCCCACCTCTTTTCTTTCCATGTTGCTTCTGAAAACGTGAAGACTCGTCAGTCTGCTGGAGTTATCTTGGCTCAGGGTGCTAAGTTTTCCTCTTGGTAGAATTTCAGTTTCAGCCAGAGCTGATTCAGGGTATCTACAGCTGGGCCAATATGTTGCCTTTGTTTTTATGGCAGACTTTCTGAACATCTGTAAAGCTTTCACTTTTTCTCTTAAATCATCGTGTTCTTGCTATACTCCCTCTAGCTCCACCATGGACCTAAAATAACTAAGCAAATCAGCTCAACACTCCTGTTCTCTTCCAACTCTTTAAGCTCCTTTCCAAAATCCATCTAAGTTTCCAACAAAGTCTTTGAACTTAACTGCTTACTTGAGAAATCACTGGTCCGCCTTTTAAACCTTTTTTTTTTTTTTTTAATTGTTCGTATTTGAAGTTGCAGGGAAGTTACAAAAGCATAGCTGGGAACTATCTTGTCATCTGAAATAAGTTTTCCACCCTCAAATAACTGCATTTAACCCATTAGGCAGCAAGTAAACTTGCACTATTTCCCATAAGAAAACCTCACAGTTCTGATAAGAAGATAATTAAGAATTTTTACAAAGCTTTCTATTTCGGTTATCTAGTATTTACTACTAAACAATAAAACTGGGGTTGTTCCTGGGTATCATTTTCCAGAATTGGGCAGAAGGGAAGGAAAGAAATGAGGCAGTATGAACAGTTTCCTATTTACTTTCATTCTTTCCTTCCCTTTAACGTATCTCAAATAGTGCACAGTTAACTGCTCTCCTAAATCTCACCACTCCCAAAGCAGGGGAGCAATGACTGAGCAAGCTGTATTAGTAGCTGTGGATGAAGAGACTTGTAGCTTGGCAGCCCTGTGCAAAGCTAAAATCCTTGGCTTGTCTCCAACAACAGACGTTTGCCCCTTCAAGCAATGCTGAAACAATTGATTTTATTTTCCTGAGACAGAAAATGAGTTAGACAGGTATAGCTGACTCAGATTTTCCGTGGAGCACTGCTAGTTTTCTTTCTTTAAAATCTGGAGAGGGGGGATATAAGGGGATGATTATAGAAAAAATATTTTGCATTAAGCAAGTCTTTAGGTCTGTGTGAATAGGTTGGCTAGAGGTTGGGGTTTTTCTCTGTAGGACTGTGGAAAGGTCTGTGCTTGCTCACATGAAAGGCTTTATTATCTCTCACTGCAAAAATGCACACTGTGGTTTTCTCTCCACCGCATGACCTGCCAGGGCTCTCCCAAACCAAACCACATTGCAGAAGCATTTAGCAGCTCTGACCCAGCCTAGCCAGAAGCTGAAGCACTCTAGCAGTGTCAGGGAGCCCCAGGCCCCCACAGTGGACTCTTTGATTCCAGCTCCTCCTAAGGAGGACAGCAGAGCTGAGGCTGGAAACCCAGGCAGGAAGCAGTGTTCTGAGCTGTCCTGAGGCTCAGCTCAGGCTGTGTTGGAGAAGTGCCCTCCAGCTGTTGATGCTGAGAGGACACTGCGAAGGGAGCCCCACCACAGTTCCTGACAGTTCATTAGCACCATCGAAGTGTTCTACCCATCCATTAAATCGTGTTACCCATTGTGAACCCCAGCTGAGGACTGGGTTCTGTGTATCTGGTATTTGTGCAGAGGTGCTGACAGAGGGGGCTGCAGGGCAGCCTCTGTGAGGAGAGGTTGGGGCTGTCCTGTGCTGGACATGCCCAGTTCCAGCCTGTTCCAGAGGGCTCCAGCAGACCCACCACACAACCCAGCTGAGCCCCACAGCCAAGATGGTGGCACCTCTAGGGAATGCATTTGAGAAAAGGGAAAACACATCTTGTAGCAGATGTGAGAGGTAGGACTGAAAAAACAAGTGAGAGAAGCAGCCTCATAGACATTCAGATCAATGCAGAAGAAGGGGCAGGAGGTGCTCCAGACACTGGAGCAGAGATTCCCCTGCAGCCCCTGGAGAAACAGCTGGTGAGGCAGCTGTGCCCCTGCAGCCCATGGAGGACTGTGGTGTAGCAGAAACCCACAATGCTTGAGGACCCCATGCCAGAGCAAGGGGATGTGGCCTAGAAAGAAGGTGCAGCTTGTGGAGAGTTTGCCCTGGAGCAGGGTCCTGGCAGGACCTGCAATCCCATGGGGAAAAGCCCACACTGGAGCCGTCTGTTTCTGATAGTTTGGATCCTGCAGGAAAGACCCATGACAGAGCAATTCCTGAATGACTGTCACCTGTCATCATGCTGGAGCAGAGGAAGACTGGGAATAGGAAGGAGTGGCAGAGATGAAGCAATATAAACTGACCTCAACTCCCATGCATGCGTGTCCCTGGAGTTGCACCATGTCCCCTTTCTTGCACCACTCAGAGAGGAAGTAGAGGAGTTAGGAGTGAAATGGAGCCTGGAAAGAAGGAAAGGGTTGGGGGGGAAGGTGTTTTCAACTATGTTTTTATTTGTTACGATCCTACTCTATTTTTAATTGCCAGTTAATTAAATTAACCTGCTGCAGCATGGCTTTCCCTTCACAGGGTGCTGTTGGTAATGCTGGCTTTTGCCTACTCAGCACTCAGGAAGGTGCCCAAGTCACCTTTCTGCACCCTGAACATCAGCTTAATGGAGAGAATCCTCTTGGAGGCACTTAGCAGCCTGAGCTCGCTGAAGCGAGTGGAGGTCAATATGACCAGCTGGCATGTGGACAACAGAGACATGACTCCAGCTGCAGTCACCAGTTTCTGGAACCAGAGGATGGGTTTTGCCACATCCAGTTCTCCTAGGGATCCCATGCTTTACTGTGCATGCACAAGACCATTGAGGATGATAATTTGTGCAATGATGTGCAGCTTTCTCTGACACAAAAGCTAAATTCTTGCCTTGCCAGAAATGTTGGGCCCATTATTCTGGAGCAAATAGTGAGAAATGCAAAAGGGAGCAAGGTCTGAAATTGGTAGAAGGCAGTTGTCACACTGGAAGAAAAAGGATTATTCTTTACCAAGGAGCATCCACCATCTAGGAGAGGAAAGGTTTAACAGCTCTGTGTCTCTGTTTCCCTTCCCCTGGAGGGACTTCAAAGATGAAGGAGACTTCTGGGATTCACAGTGGAATGAGAAGGAGGGAAAGAAGGGTTCCTCAGCTGAAACGGATAGACTTTTGGTTTGTGAGGCAAGGACTGGAAATGGGAGACACAGGAAGTTTCTCAGCCACCAGTAGGAAGTTGCATCTGCCTACAAAAAACCTTGACACCATGATAACTACACAGAAGATGTATATCTGTTGAAGATCCCATGGTTGCCTACTTGGGCTGAGTAATTTTGTAAAAACGGCCTATAATGTTTGTACCCAACTGTCTGTTTTGAAGTAAAGAACTTGACAGAAGATTTATTTATTTGTTTATTATGCATCAGATCAATTCTAGTCCTACTTTGCAAAGAAATTCCTTGGATGTGGACAAGCTCTCCTCTCTGCACTGGAGAGTGTAAGTGCTCTGGCCTAGTCTTCCTTAGCAGTTGGGTTCACAATTTTCCCCAGGAAGAGCAGGCCATCGGTGTTTTTGTCAATAACCATCATCAGGAAGGGCCTGTTGAAGGTGATGTGAGGAGGAGGAGGAAATGGTAGAAGCAATGGTGCAATTTCAATCATGGTCACTGCAGCAGCTTCTGTGCCATTCTCTCTAACGTCCACTGTGGCCTTGTGAATTGCCTGCAAAGAAAACAGAGGTTATAGTCTAGGCACAGAAGAGAGAGAAGCAGCTGGGGCAAAATTTGCTTGCTTTAACACTGTGAGAAGGTAATTCTTAAAAGAAAACACAGAATTAATGTAGAACTGGTGTGAAAAAAAAAAGTGTCCAGCCCTTCCAAGACAAGCAAAGTTTGCTCTGAGTTCAGGGGAAGTTTTCTTCAGCAGTCAGAGTCGAACATGACTGCTTGCAGAGACTGAGCAACATAGAGAATATTTACTGTTGTTTTGTTTCTCAGATTTTGTCCTTAATACTGAACACAAAAGAAGAAATTTTTCATTTTGCATCAATTTCTGTGTAAGCAAAATAATTCTCTTTGCAAAGACAATAGTGACAAGCTTTACAGAGTGTCTTTCTGTAACACAGCCCACTGATAAGATTTTGCAGGGCTTTCTGTGGTTGGTATAGCAAATTCATATTTAGGAATTCACATGGGCTATTTCACTGGTTTTGGACAGCCCTCTGTTGTCTTCCTTCATTGTCTGCAACATATCTAAAATTTCCTCTCATGAGTCTCTACTTACCCTTCATCGATTTACTTGCTTCCCAGGCATCAGTCCTATATCTACAATCTAGGTGTTTCCACACGTCATAAAGAGGAACGTGAGGAATCACAAATAACATATGATGGAAGGACCTCTAGAGGCCAGTGAATGCCACCAACGCCCTTGCACTGTGTCACCTCCGACACTAGATGAGGTTACTCAGTATCTAATCCAGTCAGTGTTTGAGTATTTCCAAGGATGGAAATTTCATATGTAACCCATACTAGTTTTTGATCACCCTCATGGTGAATTTCTTTACATAATACCCAGTCAGAATATCCTGTTTTCTATCTTGTGTGTGCTGCCCCTTGAAGAATCACAGTACATCTTCAAGAAGAGTCTGTGCCCATCTTGTCTGCACGCTTCTAATAAATATCTGTAGCCAGTGCTAAGAACCCCTCCTTCACCTGCCCTTCTCCTGACTGGCAACTGGCTCTCCCAGCCTCTCCTCATACATCCAGCGCTCCAGCCACACAGCCATCCTGCTCACCCTCCACTGGACTCACTCTGCTCCAGGGTGTCCACATGTCCCTTATATCAGGGAGCCCCAAACTGGATGTGTTGAACTCCAGAGGTAGTCTCACAAGTGCAGGACAGAGGGAAGGATCACCTCCCTCATGACACAAGGCATATACTCCTTGGCACTCTAGAGAAGTCATTTTGTTTATCTGTGTACTCATTTCTTGTTTATGAAATGGGGCTATCCCTGTCCCACAAGTCTGTTGTCCATATAAATTCTGAAGTGCTCAGACAATGTAATAATGAAAGGTGTATACATAGTATAAGAATGACTGTTCCCAAACTTACGTCGCAACGATTATTGTCATTCATTACTTCTTTAACACCAGCTTTTTGTGAAATTATTCCTGCTATGCTTTCCAGTTGTTTTCTTCTTCAGAGACTTTCAGCTAAGTTTGTCGGCTCACTGTGCAGTAAAGAATTTAATATTAAACTGTAGGAACAGCAGCCATTTAATGCCTAACCTTTCCTTCCTTTATTACCATCATTAAGCAATGACTACACACTCCAAGGGTGGGATCAGCCTATTTGTAGGATTAAACCTGCATACAAAAAAGGCAGAAAAATCTCTTGATTACCATCCCTGTTTGCATACTTACTTTGGAAACCTTCAGAAGAAGATTTTTTGCCACTCCAGAGAGATCAGCCTGATCACTGAACACCTCTGTCACACCCATTTTCTTAAACAGGCTCTTAACATCATAGGAGCCGGAGACAGAGAATTTTGGAAGATCCAAGTAGATGTCTCTTTTCAAAAATAAATAAAAATGTGAGTTTGTTATTGCAAGATCCCTTGAAGCAATATCTGTTGTAGATATATATCCATCCCAAATACCCATGGAGCTAAGGGTTGGCTTTCTAAGACAGTGATAAATCCCATGTTAGAGAAGCAGAAACTGAGGTACCTGTCCCACCAACCACAGTCTGCTCTGTAGTGCAGGGGTAGAGTGATGGTTTATGAAAGTGACTGACTGGAAAGTATCATCCAGACTGGAGAAAAAGAAATTGTATTTTCTTTTGAACTGGATTCCTTCTACTGGAGGCAGGTTCCGGAAGGCAATTGACCCTCACAAGTGGGAGCTGTGACCGGGGGAGCTGAGAGGGTTCCCCTTTGGTATGAAATCATGTGATAGCTTGTCTGAGTCAAAGAAACTGAGTAGCGCTTTTTCCTCAGAGCTGTACTCAGCAACTCATCATGGTATCCTAAGCTTTACCTTTCCTGGATGAGTAGTTTTGGCTAGTTCAATATTTAAACAAAGCCACGATTAAAATATTACCTTTTATCAAGTGATCTCAACCAGTTAGACACTGTTTCTTTTAGCAGAGCATCTTCCACCTGTTTCATTGTCCCTTCATCAGGCAGAACAAACAATGAAGTAACATTGCCTTTGTATGGGATTTCTACTACCCAGCAAGACAACTTCTCATCCCTATGGACATTAAAGTAACTTTTTTGATGCATCATTTTGACCTTAACAGAATTCTTGGCATCCAAAAAGAAGTCATCATCTCTCGTGTTGAAATTGTTGAAAGGTTTTTCCCAGGAGCCTTTGAAAAAAGAATGAGTATAGAATTGAAAAAAGGGACTAATAAAGGCATATCACATTAACTGATGCTTAAAATAATATATTTGAACTGTAGAGACAGCAACAAGCCTATCTCACTTTAAGGATGCTTGTTCCCTGGCCATGGAAAGAATCTTTACGTCTTTTCAATGGTTTAATAAAAAATCACACAAGAAAAGGGTTGAGGCTTGCAGTGGAAAAGAGATGAGCCTTTGCTTGTTCAGATAATGGTAAAGCTTTCACAGATGCCAAGCTTCAGGCTTACTCCTTTCATGCAAGTGTCACCATGTCCCACGCAGCCAGACACCTGTGCCTTTCAACAAATGGTCATAAGTTCTGAATATCTTCAGCTCTGAACCTGGTTTAAAATTTATATGACATTGATCAGTACTTCTGCTGGTTCTTTTATTTTTTCATTCTTTTTAAAATTTCTCATATAGAAAATGATTCTTCATACCTGTCTTTCAAATATTTTCCTGTGTAATTTAAAAATAGAAAGATGTGTTTTAAATTAGATGATAGGATGTGTTCACAATGTTAAAAAGTTTTGTTTCTTAGAACTTCTGGAGCTTATTTGTATAGCTGCTACTCATGTCTGTCACTCACCTTTAAAGAAAATGTAGTTAATGACAACCATCACAGTTTCCGGATCAAGACTCTTGACTAAATCAACAATTTTGCCATGTGTTTTTGTTTCCACGTACTTATTGATTTCCCTTATAGCCTCTGGAGGATTCTGGAAGTTGCTAGAAACAGCTTCAGCATGATAAAAATTTGTGACATGATCCAAAAAGTTTTGAAGCAATTCCACTTGTTTATCTACGAACAGGGCATTGCCCATGTTCAACTGGACTTCTCGGTGAGGGTCATTCAGCAGCCGGAGGACATGCTGAAATCCCTCATGTATCTCCTGCTCCTCCATCTCTGTCAGGTTGAAGGCAAGGCCTTTGTACAGCTCTCTGAGCGTGTTTGATCTGGCCCCCAGGGTGAGCATTGTAAAGGCAGTGGAGATGCTCAAAGGAGAGAAGAAAATGTTCCCGTCACCCAACTCATCTCTGATCTGTTTGTAAAACTTAAATGCAAATTCAGCATTGCTGGGGGCTAGCTTGACATAAGACAAGTTTTCACCATCAGCCTGGGACTGGTCTTCTGGGAAATGGCGTATTTGTTGTTCCTGCTGTTGACCCTGGACTTGAAGTCCAAGAAGCAACAAACACAAATACAGCGCAGACTTCATTGTCTTTCTGAATAGTTCTGTTAAGAAAGAATAGAGCAACTTTTAGATCTAGAGAAGTTTTTCTTTACTGGATAAAAAGATTTCGTATTCTAGATACTGATTTTTGGATGTCAGTCATTAGAACTACTATTCTTTTTGGAAATACTGTTCTACTTGGCCTCTGGATAGTCTGTTTCTAGTCAGTTCTCTTAGTTTGTGACCAGTGAGCAAAGGAAATAAGACATTAATGTGGCATTGCCAGGGAAGAATCAGCTTTCCTGAGGTATTATGTGTGAAAGAGTTCTTGCTTCTGACCAGCATGGCCTCAGTGCATTCCCAAATGCCTTGGGGTACATGGCTGAGTCCATGTATTGGCACCTATGTATCTGGTAAGTACTTTGGCAGAGGGACCAATACTTTGTTGATATGTTTCTGTGGCACCCATGGTCTTGTTATGACTTTTGTTTTCAAGCACTGTAGAGATACAGTCAGTTATAGCAGTGTATAAAATCCACTTAAATGTTCAGCCCTTAAACTATTTATATATTTCTGCCTCTTATATAACAGCTCTGACTCAAGACATATATTATATCAAGATTTTACCTTAAGTGTTTCAGCAAATTGAGGATAAATTGGGAAAGTTTATTGACCCTCTATTGCACATAAGCTATCCATGAAGTTGCAAAGCGCAAAACTCAAGAGCTTAGGAAAAGCTACAGTGGAATCTGCCTTGCTGTGTATATGTAATTTGATGACCTTTCCTTTTCCTTTAACTGACATAGGCAAATTCTACATAGCCCCACAGTCTCTCTTCTGTCCTTTTGGGGGAAGAATCATGCAACAAATTGGAGAAGAATGCTCTCCATATAGTGCCTCACCTAAATTATCTCAAATGACAGAAACTCAAACCCATGAAGCAAGCAGTGGCCCTCAGGGAAATAGAGATGGTCTGAATACTGTTCACAGAAGCTGTATACTTATTCTGGAGAATGAGATTCTGCCCAGAATCTGCCTCAGGCTGTGTGTCTAATGCCAGGTTCAGGTCTTGTGCCAGACTTTTTATGGGGAGTTGTTATTTTCAGGTTCCCCCCTTTTTAGATGTCCATTATGAAAAACTGGAGATATCAGTTGTTGAAGTGATGAGTATGGGAGCTATGCTCAGCATGTCTAAAATGCTGAGTATAAACACTGACTCAGAAAAAAAAGGCATTCTAGCTTTTGATAATTCATTTTGTTCTGGTAACAACTCATTTCATAATTCCCCAAATCTGCTTTTGACAGAGACTGGTTTCTCTTCCAGGCCACTTGACTGCAAGTAGACTGGTCTTTAAGCACAAGGGACAGAAATGGAGCTATTCTCATTAGCCCTGCATCAACCTGGAATAGCTGGGACACTGAGATTTCAACTAAATTTCTACTCCTCTGGGAGTAGAGACAAAGTTTTGTTCTTCATCTTGGCATTGATTGTTGAGTATTCATTTTGGACCTCATATCCCAGTCATCCTGTCACTATAGCTAGGAGCTGGATCACTGAATGAATTCTGCTTCAAACGTTCAGAACATGCTTCCAGAAGCTAAAATAATTTCCAATTACTGTACAAAATAAATTAATCTCAGCAGTAAATAGCAGGGATCACACAGAGCATGAATTCAAAGACTTCTAAGAAAGTGTAATATGGTACTTACCGTGCTGGACTTTTCTTTCACAGTGCTACTTCCCTCTTACTCATTTGATTCCTAGTATTAAGTTAATGTCCACTGGTAAATATTAAACAGAGCAAATAAGAGTTATTTACAAAGCAAAGATTGAGTAAACTATTTTTTTCTAGATATCGAGCATTTAAGTCTTTTTCCCATCACACAGCCAGAATGATGCCAGTACCTAGGGCTCTAAAGGGAGAGAAAGACCAGGGACTTTGCTACTCTTAGCTCAAACTAAACTGTGTGTAAAAGAGCTTTCCCAATAACTGTGGTAAATGAGTTCCTGAAAACAGAGCATGAGAAGAACTGGAAGGCTAAGAAAAGGCCAAAACCATGGATGCCCTGTCCCACTGAACTTTCTGCACAGCATACCCTGATGCCACAATGTCATCTAATTGAGTACCCAAGTTTGTTCAGGTACAGCTCCACCCTGCCCTAAATGGCATTATTTGATGGGCTCAGAACATTGGTTAGCTTTTTGAGGGACCTTTGATGAGTATTTTAGAAACCACTAAAGTGAAAAGCAAAGCACAGCATGTCTTGACAAATAACCAAAATAAGAAAACAAATGGAAGAATGAAATAGACAAACTTTTCCACAGCAAAATGTTAACTGGGGAGAAGAGAGATCTTAACCCCTTGTGCTATGTATGCATAGGATAAGTATGAATTACATACATACCACATGAATCTTACACTGGGATCCCTCTCAGAGGAAGCTGAAACAGGCATAATTTAGCTATTTAGAAGGTTATCTAAGGATGAGGTGCATGGAACTTATCCTAATTAGCAATGACTAATTATTTCCATTGAATGTACATGATTTTGCCCCAGGTAAACTTACAATTTATCTACACATAGGAATCAACCATCATTGTTATTGCTATGTAACTACTCTCTCTTACAAGACAGAGGCAGGGTTGGTCAGAATATATTCCTACAGAGAGGGGTTTTTTTTCATTATATGTGCAAGTACCCAGAGAGTTTATTGCAGTGTTATGTAAAATGACCAAGTCTCAGGAGTAGCAAGTATGCTATTGCTTAACTCTAGCAAAGACAAGATATTTTTCTCAAGCCTAGGCCTGCCTACATAGATAGCATTAATCTTTCAGCCCAGTCCTAATGCTTGGCTAACCATCTGCAGGGTGCTACTCTTTCTTGAGAGGAATTTCTGGGAACAGCAAAACTGCTGCCGTGATTCCTCTCCTTTCTCCCAGGAGATGCAGCAGCACTCAGCAAGTCAGGGAGAGAGTGGAAAGTTGCTTCTGTCCCTGGTCACAACTCCCAGGCACCAGATCCTCTGACCCTGGCCCAAGTCTCTTCCTAGACAAGGTTAAGAACAGCAGTTACAGCAGACCCACAAGTAATAATTTTCAGAGTCAGCTTCCCAGCAATTCCAGACAGAGCAGCACAGGTAATTAATCCATCAGTCACGCCCAGTCCTTTAAAAATCTCCCTTAGGTCATAGGTGCCAGAAATAGAGATTCTTGGATAATATATGTCTCTTCTGTTGAAGGCAATGGAAAATGAGGGTGAATCACCACACATGGGTATCACGTGCATGCCAGCCAGGTGGCAAGTCTGTGAGAACCCAGGGAGAGGAAAGCAGTTTGTTACTTCACTGCACATTCCTGTTGTTGAAAATGGCTGTGTCCCCAGAACACAGGGAAATGCAAGGCCAAACTAGAAATTTTGTATAGTTTTGCAAAAGGAGAGCCATCCAGGGGAATTGCACAGAAGAGAGTGTGGAGCTCCTGGGTGCTTTGAGATAAGTGGTGGCTGGGACAGGCAGACTCTTGCTCCAGGAACCAGGGGAGTCATATAAAGGACTGACAAACATGCTTTTCCCATTGGCCTGATAATGGTCTATATGGAAGGAATTAAGGAATAATTTCATTATCTCTCTCCCTACTCTCTGCCAGTGACTCTGCTCAGTCATGCAATGTGTCTTGGTTCCTCCTAACAGGAGCAGTTTCATCCCATATCATTACCTTATTTCTGTTGCTGCTTGGTCATCAGATTATTATATTTCAGTTGCTGCTTGGTCATCTGATTATTATATGCTAGCTTTGCAAGTTATATTTGAGGGCTTTCCAGGGCAAAGGATTTCTGACTGTAAAAACAAAACATCAGCAAGATAAGGATTGAGAAAGATAAATGTGTACATTGCATGATAAATCCTCATGCAACCGTTTCTTGTTTCCCTGTAAAGATGTATCATTCAAGGTATGTCTACAAAAGTTCATCTCAATAAACTCTTGACATACGTGACTCCATTAAAATCAGGAGATGGGTATCATTGCAAAACTGGTGTAAATAGAATAAAAATCAAATCCTTTCAGTAATTTTATCTTTTTCTGTAAAGGGCATCCCAAATATACTCTCCATGTCTTACAAATGTTTCATCCTTTTCTCCTAAAATAAAGAAAGTGCTTTGGGCTCCCATTTCAAAAACCAGCATGACTAACAGAAAAAAAAAAAAGCTGAAGGCTAAGCAAAAGTCTGTGACAGAACTGGGAATAGAAACTAGACCTTTTCTACTTTGTTTTCAGCTTCTTTCACCAATGCAATAGGAATCTTTGAACTGAATTTTCATATAAACTCATAGTCTGCTGGAAGAAAGCTGTATAAGCAGAACCAAATACTCTATGCTTTTTCTTCTCTGTTATATCTCAGAAGAAAATAAAGTCCTTTATTTTCAGATTATTTTATAATCAGGTGTGACTCCTCATAACAGACATTTTACCTCAGATTATTATTTCATCAGTGTTCAGAAAATAATATTTCATATTTTCTACTTTGTCTGTACCTAATCTCCTAGCACTGAATGAAAAAGTGTTTCCAAGAGCATAGAAGCATTTAAGGCCTGATGTGAATTCCACTGGAGTCAATCAGCCGGCATTTTGATGTTCAAGATGGGTAATCTGTCACTGACAGCTCATCTCAGATTTTCCTGATATATTTTTCAATAAGTTCTCAGCTGAAGATAGTGGAGTTGCAGACATACTTGGCACCACCAAAGCTTTTTGAAACTAGTCATTAGAAGTTCTATAAAAAACACTCAAATAAAACGGGTGAAAGTAAGTAATAGTAGGTAGACTTCAAGATCAAAATTTTGCTCCCAAAAAGAATCTTAGCTTGAATTTCTTTTTTCAAAAGATACATCAAACTCAAATAGTTAAGACTACAGACCAAACCCCTTCATTAATTATAATGGTACAAGAACTTAGAGATGGAATGTGTAACTCCCAGAATTAAAACAAATGTCAGAAAATGAAAATTGGTGTGCCCTCCTGAGTGTCAGTGAGGTTAGAGGCCAGCCCTTCCAGCACCTGAGCCTGGCTGATGGCTCTGGAGACCAGGGAGAGCAGAGCAAAAGCAGTAAAGAAGCTGACCGGGGGAAGAAGACCCTTGCCAGGTTCTGGGGCATTCAGTTGCCTGTAAAACTGTAAGGAAGAGTGCCTTTTTCTGAGGATAATCCATTGGCAGGATCCAAAAGTATCTCCATTGTGGGTTTGCTGTTCCTGTGGAGTTTAGTTTTCTTACTCTGCTTGTGGCCACTGAGCTGTTGACAGTCAAGGACAACAGGCTCACATGCAGCAAAGGAACATTGCATGCAGTCACGGTTAAGAAAAAGTAAAATTGTAAATAGATTTCGTATCTGGGTACCATGCCAAAAACAACTCCTAAATTCATCCATCTGGCCCTTTGAGAACTTCTATAGTTATTACTTTATCAGGTCATAGCCACATTTGTCATTCTGATTTGTCAGTAAAATAGCTTCTAAAAACTTTAAGCAATCAAAAAATATGAGTTTTGCTTTGGTCTGGCACTGTCTTTGAGAATGAACTGATCACCTGGGATTTGGTTATGTCTCTCTGACTCAGCACTAATTTGGCAGTAGTATCACTGCAGTTATGGTCTGCTTTATTTAACATCACTGTCAGATTTGAGGAGTGGGGAGCTATGCACTTTACCACCTCCATCTCTGCCTGCCTCTGCACAGTTGTTGGAAGGAGAGCTGCATGATGTTGGCCTTGGGTGCTGAGCCTTTCTCAACAAGGGGTCCATCTGCCAAGGGAGACTCTCCAATGGCCTTTTTCTGCCAACTCATTCCAGTCTGCAGTGTCAGGCCGCACCTAGCAAGCAGCTGGGTCCTTGAAGTAGTAACACACTTTCTGGATCATAAAAAAAATCTTGGTTTCTTTATTTTTAAGGAGGAAATAGATGATGGACTATGCCTATGCTTCCACAGTAATTTGTATCACATTTTAATTTGCATTCGAGTTCATTTATGTTACAACGTGATAGAATTCAATTTCATATTTTATGCTTCATGATTGATAGTTTCTATGTGCTCAGCTGTAAAGTGTTTCTGGTGTCTGCATCATCAAAGCATTGCTGTATCATCTAAGGACCACCACAAATCCTTAATGAGGAGCAGCCTTTTGAAAATAAGCATGCACAATTATTGTGAAAATAAGCATGCACCATTATTGTGAAAATATGCGTACACAATTACAGCAAATGCACAGGACTAGTCAGGAGAGACCACCCAAACACATCTGTGCTAAGTACATGGGAGTCTCGCAGTCTGTGACTTGATGTAGTTTTGAAAGCCGTTTCTTTAACTGCCTAGTCTTATTCCACATCGAGGTCTCCAGTTCCCTCATTTCTGAGTAGTTGTGAAGGCCTATCAGCATCACCTGGAACTTAGTGTCATTCAAGAAATGCAGATAGCCAGCAGAGGGGGAGCTTGTAGGGCTGAGTGACAGAGGGATACTTTCCCACTCCTCTGTTGTTCCCTCTGGGTCCATTTGTCCCAGCACACTGAGCAGTTCTGGGGAACAGACCTGGCCATCAGCCTGCAGTCACTTACATTCTTATACTTTTAGTACAGTTTCAGAGACATGCCACCATGTGATTCTTCCAAACAAGTGCTAAACATGTTTTTGGAGTTAGCACAGGCCAAGGGACATTTCCAATAAGTAGGTTGGATGATTTGCAGGGTCAGAGTTAAGCAATGTGGATACAACCTGTGATGAGCCAGTTGACCTCATGGTTAGAGAACAGATCTTAAAGCACTTTATTTATCAGCATAAATGTAAACTCTGAAGATAGGATTAATCTCGGTGTTTGTTTTTTCCCTTCGAGGTATTCATATCCTATCCCTTTTGAACATTCACTTACAAGGAACTTCTCTTTACAAGAAACACAAGATTAAATCTGTAACGCAGTGCCAGTAGAACCTTTTGGATATCTAGCAAACTAAAACATTCCCCAGCACTGCTTCCACATAGGATGTTTGTGTAGAGCTTGTTACATTAATGGCCAACTCAAAGAAGCCAGGACAATGTGGGTGGATACCATCACCTGTGAATGTCATAAAGGAGAGTATGGAACAAGACTTGACCTTCAAAGGAAATGTCTAGGCTTGGTCTGAAAGTGACTGACTCCCAGTGTGTAATTTGCAGCTATGCCTTTCTCCTACTGGAACCCCTACCAATGTTAGAAGCCAATCTGTAGTTTGCAGAGAATTCATTTGGATTTATCCACTCAAATTTTATTTACTTACAGTGTTTTAACTGAGTCTCTCAGCTGGATATTACCGTGCTTTTCAAAGATGGCACTGATCACTAAAAGGCTGATTTATAAAATTCTTCACAATTCACTAATAGGTATATCTCAGTGGTTATTTTCTATGGAAGGACGAAGCAAAAAGAGTGTTTCTAAGAATGACTGCAGTCTTTTCTGACTTCTTTGGAAAAAGAAAATTGTTATTAACTGTTTTGATATAATTTTAATCACAATGGACAATAATTCCATAAAATGCAATTCAAATCAGTGAGACCAGCCACTGACCAGTCATTTTTCAGTTGGGTTTACGATTTTTCCCATGAAGAGGATGCTCTGGGTATACTGATCAACAATCAACAGCAAAAATGGATGATTGAATTTAATGATGGGAGGAACAGAATGAGGAAGAAAATCTATGCTGCTGGCTGCTGCAGCCTCTGTGCCATTCTCATGAATCTTCAGCAGGGCCTTGTGAGTTGCCTACAATAAAATACAGCAATAATTAATGTATGTGGAAGATGTGGTGTGAAATTATTCAAGTTAACACAAAGTTAATTCAACTACTGCCTTTCACAAAAATTGCTGATAAGCCAGGAACCAGGAAGAAGGGTGCTACAGCCCATTGTGAGGTTTTTAGCAATGTTGCCTCAATAAGCAAGTGTTTACACATTCAGTGTTTCTCACCACAAGTGTATCAATGCAGACCTTAGCAACTGCACACCTTGTGGAATTAATTGAAAGTAAAATAGTAAAGCAAATTCCCAGGGAATATCAGTTTCAAAGGGAAAAGAAATGGGGCTCCAGAACTGCTCTGTATGTATTCCTAACAGCACATGCATTACAATTTAGCCAGGTAGAAATTCAACCTTGATACTAAATTTTTTGTTAAATTATTGTTGGGCATTTTTAATCTTTTTCTTTTACTAGCCCCAAAATGTTAGAAAATTTTAAGTGCTGTTGACTAACAGAAAATAAAAATGCCATTTATCTTCACATAAATGCCTTTATCTTCACATTATTTTCAGTAAATGGGATGTTTTCCTGAAGTCTGGTCCATTTTACATTGTTAGCACTCAACAGAGTCTTCAATGGTAACAGCAGTTTTTAAATCCTTTAAAATTATAGAATCCATGTCAGAAAAAGGCCACTTTTTTGGTGGATGTGCTGATGCAAGACATCCACAACACAGTTACCCATAGGCACTTCTTATACGTGCAGAAAATATGCTTTGTTTAGTTTCTTGGTAAAATGCTAAACCCACCCCTCCATTCACCCTCCACCTTTGCCTGTCAGACAAAAGAAAATATCCTTATCTCCAGATCTTGGAGAAGTCTGAGGGAGTTTAAAGGGACTTTATCAGCTAAATGTTCTATTTCACATTATCAGCCAGCCCTAGTAATAAGTAAAATTTCACAGGTGAGCTTAGGGTAAGGCAATTGGCTGTTAAGGAATCCACAGATGGTTGTTTCCGCTGACAAACTTACTTTTGAAACCTTCACATCAGAGTTTCCTGTGATTCCAGATAGATCAGCCTGATTAGAAAACACATCAGTTACACCCAGATTCATTAAGATCTTCTTTAAGTCATAGGTGCCTGAAATTGATAGTTTTGGAATATGCAATTCCATCCTCCTGTTAATTCAAAAGAAAATT
Source organism: Aleadryas rufinucha (assembly GCA_013397815.1). Taxonomy (NCBI): domain Eukaryota; kingdom Metazoa; phylum Chordata; class Aves; order Passeriformes; genus Aleadryas; species Aleadryas rufinucha. The sequence continues at coordinate 604,257 of VZTH01017365.1, read as the reverse complement.
ATGGTGGTTATTGCAATCAGAGCATGCCTTGGACTGAAGATTCCTAACTTCCTGGTGGACCTTCTGTGCTAATATCCTAGTCTTTTCATCTAAAAACATGGCAAGAAAAAGAAGATGGGAAGATGTTGGTCTGGAGAATAAGAATGTATTGAAGAAGAAAGACATCAGTTCATGTTTCTTGTATGATTCTGCAACACAGTCACTTTATGAGACAGTAAGCAGTAGCACTGCCAGCATTTCTGGGACAAAGTTTGCATTCTTTTTCTAATATTGAAGGTTCTGCTTTTGGAATTCACACCCCATTCCCTCTGAGGGATCTGACTGCTATGTCAAAGTATTACCACTCTTAAAATATTTTGTTTGAGACAAAGGAAATGGAGACACTTAGTATCAACTAGAAAATGTATGGACAAAAATCTCTCTAATTTTTGTTGAAAGTAACAAATCATTTGGTCTGACCCTTTATACTTACTCCATTGTTTAAACCTCCCATCAAAAATACAAGATAGTAAGACCTGACCATAGCATTCAGACTTTGGATTCTGACTACCTCGAACAATCAAATCAAAATTCTATATTTACCATCTTTGAAGAGATCTTTCCCATTTAGAAACCGTGTTTTTTGTCAGGGCACATTCCAACTGTTTCATTTTTCCTTTATTGGGCAGGATAAACAATGCTGCAACATCTCCCTTGTAAGGAATCTGCACCACCTCGCAAGACAGCTTCCTGTCAGAGTATGCTTTATAAAATCCATCTCGAATCATCATCTCCACTTCAACTGAGGTCTTTGCATTCACATGAAAATAGTCCTTGTGAGTCCCCTTAATATTGAAAGGATTTTCCCAGTAGGCTTAAAACCAAAAGAGAAAGAATGGAATTGCATAATTATTTCAATGAGAATATATTAATATAGTCCAGACTAATGTACAAGAAAGAAACTCATATCTGAAGATTTACACTTATACTTGAAGATAGAAATTATTCCAAGTTTATTAAAGATCTGTCATCTTTTCTGTACTGTGTTCTGTAACAATTAAATATCCCAGGTTAAATTTTGTATGGACTTGTACAACATCTTTCTAAGTCAGATAAATTAAATGAAGTAACTTTATCATATTACCTTATGTTTTATTTGAAGCAAATGAAAACTGACCAGAATCCAGTGATTTGCTGTTTTCAGAATATTGCATGTAAAGCAAATATCACAGCAGATGTGTGACTTTTAAAAGGTGGCATGTTAAGCTCCTCACATGCTTTTTTATGTTTTTCATCTTGTAGCACTAAGGAAAAGCTCACGTGCCAGAGAAACACAAACTGTTGGACCTGAACATAACTCCAGTGTGGTAAATGGAATAAGGCCTCAAGGTCTTTAGTCTTCAGAATGGTTTTCTCTTGATGTTTATTCAATTGAAATTTCTATGATATTTTATTTTGTATTAAAACAGGTAATTCATTAAACAAATAGACAAGGATTACAGCTTGCCAAATATTCCTTTCTGGGTGGGAATTTCTGTGTATGTCCTGCATGCTGCTACAAATGAACACCTAAGAAGTTAATCATTGCCAAAACAATACATTCAAATACCTCTTGGTATATGTGTAATGTGATGACAAGGTGAAGAACATTTGGACTCCAACTCCAGAGGTACCTACCCATTTAATAGTCATGGACTGTAAGTAAATTAAAGTTTTTTGACAATTTTTGCTAATCATCATCTTCAGAATTTTGTTTTCTACTTCACGCATACAATGTGAAAACATTTTAATTTTTAAAATAACATGTAAATGAAGTCTGACAAGAAAATTTAACAATGCATGAATCTGTTGTGCTCTGGCAATTCCGTGAACCTGAATATTGCAAGTAAATGAACTTCTGTGCTTAGAAGTCTAAATATATGCTAGAAAAATTTAGATGTGGAAGAGGTTTCAAAGTTGAGGACTCTCAATTTTTTTTCATAATAGTCTCATCTAAACACATTAATTTAAAAATTATTCATAAGCAACTTGGTGTACTTGTCTTAGTGCAGGTGAAACAGCACTAAACAGATGCAGTAAGTAGCATCTATGTAACTTACCTTTAAAATAAATGTAGTTTACAATTACCATCAGAGTGTTGGGATCGAGATCCTCAAGTATTTGGTTTATATTCCCATAGGTTTTATTCTTTACATAATCGTTGATCTCTTTTTTAGCTTCAGTGGAATTCTGGAAGCTACTAGAAACCACTTTTCCTCTGTACAGTTTTTTGATGTCCTTCAGAAATGTTTTCATTGGCTTCAGGTGTTTGTCCATGAACAGGGTGTTTCCCATGCTCAGCTGCACCTGGCTACCAGGGCGGTTCAGCAAGAGGAGGAGATGATGAAAGCCATCATGTATCTCCTTCTTCTGGATGGTGGTGAGGTTAAAGGCCAGCCCTTCCAGCACCTGAGCCTGGCTAGTGCCTCGGGAGCCCAGGGCCAAAAGGGCAAAGGCAGCAGAGATGCTAACAGGGGAAAAGAAAATGTTCCTGCCAGCTTCTTGAGTGGTTGCTTGCCTGTAAAACTGAAAGGCAAAGTCTGTATTGCTGGGAACTATCCTTTGGCAGGACTCAAGAGGATCTCTCTCATGGGAATGCTGCTCCTGGGGGTCAGTTGCCTCGGGCTGGTCAGTGTGGTGGTCAGTCTGTGTCAGGCTGTGGGCACTGAGGTGAAACATGGCCACCAGCAAGCACAGTGGGAGGATGGCCTTTGTCATTCTTCACAGCTACTGTGTGGACAAAGAACAAAAGGTCTTGGATGCTGGAGGTCAGCTGTATTGACATCTCATCTTTTATTTCTGTCTGCTACTGCCTTCAAGTGGTAATCACTGTTATCTCCTGACCTCCTCCTTTGCTATGGGAGTGGTTTTTTAAATCCTTGTGCTTCTGAGTTTACCTGTAATTCCTATCCATTCCTGCCTACTTCAGTTCTGCTTTACTCCGCCTACAAAAGTTCCTTGTTACTGGGGAAGGAAACGTGAGTATGAAAGAAAAATAAGAGTCCAAGGGAGAGCAGAAATGAAAAGGCACTTTTTTTAATGGCAAAGCAACACATCAGAAGCATTCTGATTAATTCTTTTATGTTTCTCTCTTAAGAACTCCTAGGATTATTATGCTATTAGGGTTTGAATGAGGTTTATGTTAAGTGATAGTGCTATATCAAAGGAAAACAATACCAGATTGCAGCATTCAAAAGCGCTATTTCTCTTACTCCTGACTCATTTTAACATACAAAGTGACTAATCATAAGGACTGGTAAAATTTTTCTGCTTCAATACCTGATTAGATTAGAATACATTTATTTTAAATGATCACTCATGTATCACTTGTCTTCCAGATGGGTTCCTTCTTGTGTGTATTCCACGTCTTGTTATGGGGAGGTGAGGCTGTTGGTGTGGGCTTGGCCTCTCCTGTCTTTCCAAATTTCTTATCAGCAGGAAAGTAAGGTAAGGTAAGGTATTTGTCTTTTGTAAGGTAAATATGCCTAAGGCCAGAGTAGTGCTCAGCAGCAAGACTGGATCAGGGCGTCTCGGACATTTGTAGTGACTGTGAACATTTTTTTTTCTTCGTTTGTTTACTGCTTTCTCTTTTACCAGTTAGACCAAGAACGTGCTGGGGTGATTTGTGGTGTCTAAGATGCTTAACTTGTCAAAAAACAGGTAAGAGTTATTCCCATTAAAAAGATGGTACCAGAGACTAGAAAAGCTCCAAATAGCCTTCACCTGATGTCCTACTTGAAACAGAATAGCTTCAGGCAGAAGATCACGAGTTACCTGCTCACCCCCCAATCAGTGGTAAAGGCACTCAAAGACATGGGTTCAGCAGAGAAGATGAGATGTTTACTGGGATTTTCTCCACCCTGCAACAGCACTCTGACCACTAAGGTCTGGGTGAAAAGGAGCCGGCTTGTCTTTCTGCTGCTTTGCTCTGTGTGATCTGGTAAATTGTAATTTATGGAGGACTTTGGCATAGCAAAATCAGTTTGTGAATTCCATGGACCATCTTAGTGTAAGCAAGACATTTAGTCATTCACTTCAGTTTTGGTTTCCTAGTTGTAAGCTTTAGGAAAAATTAGTAATGATAAATAAAATTGACAGTTGAGAAGTCAGAATACTTCTGTTATTGAAGCAGATTTCTTCTAGATGTTTTTGAGCTATTTGGGATAAATATTCAGAGCAGAGTTATACTCTGTGGAGCTGCTATAATGAGTCCCCAGAATTTGCTATTCAATATTATTGAAATTAAGTTCAGCTGTCATTTGAGCACTTATAAACTAAGTTTCACCCTTGAAAGCAGATGTTCTTTATGACTCATTTAGCTAAAGAGCATACAGCTGGGTCAAAATCATTAAGGTAAAGATAACTGTACTTACTTTACATTCAGAAGGCTCTTGCTCTCACTGGGCTGTGCTGTTTGTTGCTGCTTTACTTGTACTGCTGTTTTCCTCTGTTAAACATTGCATGGCTTCAGATACATATTCCCTAGAGGCACAAAGCTGAATGCTGATGAAGCCAGTGTTCTTGGACCTTGTATGCATATGTCCACATCTCTTCACTCCAAATAGAGAGCAAAGACCACAGGGTCCAGCTGGTCAGTAGAGCAGAGTGTTACATCCCAAAGGGTATGCAACTCCTAAGCAAATATTTATTGGAAGCAATATTTTGGTGTCAAGAGCAGCTACTCTGCCCTCTGTGCTACCTGAGACGGATATAACTGTTCATCTGGAGTCACAATTTTGCCCAGCACTAAGCTCTGAAGTCCAGGGTGAGGGAGCTACAAGGCCATTTGTCCTCAGTCATGCTACCCAGCTTACTGGACTCCACTTATGTGTCAACATCTCGTCTTTTATTTCTACGCAGTAGAAACCCCACTGGTCACTACTCAGAAGTCAACGAGTCCTCTTGGCCTCATAAATGAAGAGGGTACCTCATTCAGTTATGTAGGAATGGTGAATTTTAGCTCTGTGACCATTTATTGAATAGTCTCCTTACAACCAAATGATTCTTTCTGTATCTCTGTTAAGGACCACCTAACCTATCAAGATCTGAAAAGTACTTAATGTAGACTTCAGCACTTGAAAAAGCTGTATAAGATATGTGCTATCACTGCAAGTACCTAAAGACAATACTGAACAAATGCAACTGCTGTAATGTATATGAATAGCAACCTAGTCTCAAATACATCAAACAATAGCAAATGATGGAAGAGAGTAGCCCAGAAATATTAACCAGCAATAAATAAAGGCAGTCTCAAACAGTAAGTCTCATCCTTCTTATAAGGATGTATTTCCCAGGAATCTTCCAAAGGAAGATAAGTGCTGTGAAGCAGGTTTGCCACCATTCACAAATGGATGAACTGTTCAGATGTGTGGTTTGATCAGCCTGACAGGAGAATGCCTGTTTAGTCCCTCTATGCCTCTGCTGCGCTTTGCAGGACTTGTTACTGTCTGCTCAGCAAGGGACAGCAGAATCCCCTGGATCCTGGAGAACCAAGGAGATGTGTATGTAAAACAGTGTGAGCACAGCTGTTCTCAGTCCCCAGTTGTGCTGCTTTCAGAGGTAATTCTTTACCTACTGTGATCCATGGCCTTGGTCAGGCAGATAGGTTCCCCACACAGTATTTACAGACTCAACACTTCTTTTTTTAATTTTCTTTTTTTAAATTTCAGAATACAACTTAACTCTGCTTGCTTGCTTTAAACACGGCCAAAGTTTGCTGTTAAGTATTTTGGTTTTGAATTAATATTTTTTTCTTACCAGAGTACCAATCGCTTCTGTCCCTTGGAGTACTTGTGAAGGTCAGGTGAGGCTTGATGGAGTAGCCTGTTTTCTTTTTTTACCAGCCACAAAAACTCTGCATTTAAATTGAATGAATATATGAGCCAGAATGCCCGATGGCACAAATGCAGTCTTTCAGGGAAAAAGAGACATGTACTCATGGTGCTCCAAGACAGTCAGGCTGTTGGTGGTTCTGGGCACTTCTTTAGTCATAGAGGTGAGCAGCATTAAACCTTTACACTTCTGTTAAAGATCACATGGATCAAGAAAACCCCTCTTTGAGGACACAGATAAATGCTGATGGAGCCATGCAGAGAAAGTAGAAGTCAGTGCCCGCAGGGCCAGCTGGCTTTAATGTTTGTTGTCCCCAAACATGCATAATAGCCATCTGCAAACACACTTTGAAGAGGAGAGGTCCAGGGCCATGAGCAGCTGTGTTACCACATATGCTTTCCTGGCTTATTGCCAGCTAGTGACACAAGTGCTAAGGCATCTCCTGAAGTGTGTTATGGCCTGCACTGGGGCTTTAGATTTTTGATCATGCAGCTTGGGCACCTTCTTCAACATAGTATAAGAAAAGCAGAGCAAAAGAGGTAATTAACATGTAACTTGGTTTTTTTCCCCCCACAAATGAACTTGGCAGCAGTTCAGAAACAGTCCTACATTCAGAGGCTTTCTTTGAGCCTTGGTTTGGTCACAACAGAAGAGGAACCTGTGCAATAGACTCCACTGTGCAGCTGCAGGGCCAGCTGAAGCAGAAGGCAGCAGGAGAGGGACAGTGCTGTAAGAGTTATATGCAAGCATTGGGGCTAATTCTGGATTCCCTGCATGACTCTGAGGTGAACCAAAACATTCTTCAGTACAGTGAGAAAACTGTCAGAGACACAAACCCATGTTTTTGCTGTTCAGACATTCATCTGTATTAGTCTCTTGTTGAAAGTCAGCATGGATCAATTTTCAAAACTCTTTCAAAATCTGCCTCTCTTTGCTTCAATTATCCTTGTTCTCATGAGGTGGTGGCTTGAAGAAGAGGTTTGTCATCCTACCAGGGAGCTCAGCAGAGGTTCTCCAAGCCAGCAGCTGGTTCACCCCAGGGCTTGCTTCTGGAGACAGTAATGTGTCAAGCATGCCTACACCGCTACTTAATTTTACACCTTAGTTTCTTCCTAAAAATGTGACTGTGTTCCTACAATTTTATTCAAAATGCTTTTTTTAAAAGCTGCCTAGTTCCTTTCCTTAGCAAATACTCAGCATGCCTTGCCTGCAACCCCAGCCATGCTGGCCCAAGGCTGTCTTCATGTCCTGTCCACTAAGACAGTACTTGCATTACCAAAATTCACCATTGCTTACCGTGGCACCAGACTCCAGCTGAGAGGATGCAGTGACTGTGGGGGGCTGGTTCTGGGGCAGTAGTCAGTGTTAGGTTGAAGAACTTACCTAAAGTATTTCTTGAAGGCGTATATGGTTGCAGTCAGATTTTCCCACTCATTTCTATTCTTGCAAAAGAACTGAAAGGTCTGCCCACCACTGGCCTTCCAGTCAGCAGGGAAGGAAGATGGATGAATGGAAGGTAAGCCACGCTGTTTTGTTCTGGTTCATGTGAGAATCTTTCCTGCATTTATTTTCCCACAAATATTTTTGTTAGCTGTGTTATCCCATTTGGCAGAACCCATGTGCTCATTTATACTGTAGATGAAGATTAATATCAGGAAGTTGTTACTTTAATGAGTCTTTAATAATTTACATAATTTTAGAGGTAAACATATCCATTTCAAACAATGATAATAGAAGCTACAGATGATGAATGGTATTGTCAAATTATCCGGGAGGAACATAGATCTATGATTCACATGTCAGTCAATCATAATATAGCAGGATTTCAGTTTCTGACTGCCATTAAAATCATTACTTCAGGATAACAAATTTTGTATTTCATAATTATAAAATGTATTCAAGATTTTCTCTAATTTTCTCTTAATATTTATCCATGTAAAAAGCTGTTTCAATTAGAGAAGTGCAGTGAGAAACAGTTGAGGTATAAAGATATCTGCAAAAGGGTTGTGTTACCATTTCCATATTTCAAAGCCTTGAAAATAATATTTCATCATTAAGGCCTCAGGAAAGAAAGGAGATGATCCCATTTTGTTTCATTCATTAAACTCTCAAAAGTTTCCTTTCTATTTATTGTATTTATTGATTCTGAGAAAAAGTAGAATTTATGTATTAAATACACAGTTTTCTGTGTTGTGTGGAAAGTGAACTTAAAACCAGAATGGCTGGAAACAGATTTCTTAAATCCATCTTTATGGACCAAACCAAAAATGTCTTAGTAATCAATCTGTACTTCATCAGTATATTTGGCAGATGTCTGAAAGAAATGTTAAGGTGTTTGGTATTTGCTGGCCAAGTCATGTTTTTATCCAGGAGCCCTGCTGTTACTAAAAGAGTGTCCTTTTAAAACTCTAACTTTGAAAACTTGTTCTACTAGTGGAAAGGTTATCCATGAAAATGTATTACTGGTCCTAAGTAGTTATTTAATTTTTAATTTTTTTTTTAGTAGTAAGGATTGGCTTACAAGAGACTTTAAAAACAGCCATGTAAAATCTTATCTAAGACATGTGAACACAGGCTCTGGATGCACTGAAATGTCTCTCAGTGATTTGCTTCATTTTTCTCAGCACACTTGCTAAAGAACCATAATTTTGCTCTTAGCTCTAATACAAACACAGTTTGTGTGCAAAGTTGTTCTGGTCTGATCTATTGTGTTTACACTTTCAAGAGAGACAGCCATGTTGATTTTTGTCATTGATATTAAATAAAACTCTTCCTCACCCCTCATGTTTTCACTTGGCTAGGATTGTTAGCATTGCTGAATTTCTGTAAGCAGTTACACAGTGGCTGTTCAATGAGCCGTGCCTAACAAAGGAATAAGGTTTAATTGGCCCAACTTAATCTGACAGTGTGCTGCTGGCACACTATTTGTTTGTGCAGCTGGCTAGTGATGCATGTGTGCATATAAAATAAAGATCACTCCTTGAAATTTTTCTTTGCTTCTAGTATTGTGTAGTTGAATTTCAAGTTGTCTTCTCCAACAGACTCTGCTTCCCTCTGTATAATCTAAAAACAAGTCTCAGTTAAGAAGATTAACATATTCTTCAGTTTGAGTTTGATAAAAGGCTGCTTTCAAGCTACAAATTTCATATTCTTGTTCAATCATGGCAAAAGTTTGGATCACACAAGAACCCAAAATCTGTGCAGCCAAGCCCCTAATCCTTAATATCTCCAACATGTAAAATTGTTTCAGGGTGCAAAAGCTCTGAGTACAGCACACAGGCTGCTTAAGGCACAATAAGGTCTGCATAGAGATAATAATGGATTAAAGTTTGCAGCATCTTCCTTTATACTTTAAAAATATGATTTATACTTTTTTTTTCAGTGTTGATGTTCATCATGCCTTACATGGATTTACAAACTCAAAACTGAGCCAAGGTTTCATCAGTTGGTTTTTTTCGCTACAGACAGTTTAACCTACAGCTGTAATCAATGATAACCACTGAGTAGTGAAAAGACAAGAACTGAATCTATATTCAGCAGCCCTGGCTAGTGCAGTCTCTGGGTGCTTCACAGCAAAATTCAGCAGGTCTTTGTGAATTTCCTGTAAAGAAAGTGGGCACATTTCATAGGAACAGAGGTTGGACAGTAAAAGTGTAAAGGGAGGTTGCTGATGCAGTGGCTCCCTGGCATGATTTCATGTGAGGAATCCCAGTCCAGGGACTGGAAGCAGACCTACCTAGTGGAGAGCAGGGAACTGGAAATACCAGAAAGAGGCTGAAGTGAAAAAGCAAGAGAGAGATATTCTGTGCTTCTCTAACAAAACCAATGCATGCACTTAGTAATAAAATCTTGTTCAACTTCTGTCCAGTTATGTTGTCAAATGGTTTCTTGCAGCAAACATATAATCAGTATGGCAGAGAAACATTAAAATTTGGGGATTATAATCAGACATTAAAACACATTTCTAAAACTGTCCCTCTATATGAAGTATTTTACTTTGCAGGAAGATAGAGTTAACAAGGTTCCCAGTGTGTTTTCCCCACAGGTTTTGTGCCTGTGCAACAGAATCTTAGAATCAAAATCTAGGTTGGAAGAAACCTCCAGAGACCATCTAATCCAGCCTCTTGCTCAAAACATCAGGTTTTTTGGGTACGTGTCTCCAAGCACAGGTATTTTGCAACCTCTCTGGACCACATCTTCCAGTGCTTAACCACTTCATGGTAAAAGCATGTTCCTTATTAGAATTTTCTACATTTAATCTGTTCTCTGATCTTCTCTTCAGTTTCTGCCAGCTCCAGCATCATGCATCTCTTTGTCATGATCCAGGAATTTCTGGGCTGTCATTTACAGAGAAGCCATTGCATTTGCTCAGCCAGGCCTTGCTTAGCATTAATTGAAAGAAAACTTCCATGGATTTTCTACTCTTCCATTTCTCTCAGGGGACGTCTTTGTGAAGCCAAATCCACATGGATGCTTTCCCCCCACTACCCCAGGAGGGCCTCACAAAGGCAGTAGAAAGACTCAAAGGAGAAAATTAAATGTTCTTGACACTTGCCATTGCCGAGATCTGCTTGTAAAGCCGAAATGTAAAGTAAGTATTGCTAGTGCCTGCATTGAGTAGAGTCAGGTTTTGACTACACTGCTGCTTTCCAGGAGATATGTAGGTAATTTACAGCTCTTGAGAGGTACTATTCAGTGGAGTGAGTGACCAGTTAGTATGTGGGATTGAAACCCAATCACACAGTGGGCTTTTTATTTGCTGGCTGTCATTTACGAGATAATGAGGAAGGGAACTGACATCTGAGTGAGAAATCATGATGAAAATTTCCCATCTCTGCACAGAAAGCCATCAATACTTGTTATAGAGGTTAATTTTGTGCTAGTTCAGATCTATGAACTCAAAGAACAGAGTGAAAACAATGAGGAAAAGTAGGGGTTTTAATTAATGTCTTTGAAATAGTTTCTAAAGACTGGAACACCCAAAAAATCCACAGAATGCCAAAAATAATTCCTCATTTTTGCCCACAGAAATGAGATATGAGACTTAGGTCTCAGTGGTCAGTTCAGTGTTGCCAGACCCCATGAATACTGAAGTGTTTAGAGAGGCCGTTTTCCCCTTAAACTTCTCTTGACCTTTCATCATCTTCCCCCACCCAAATTCCACCTCCATCCAAAACACACATGTCACATCCAACTGGAGTGCCTTGGAAAGAAAACGGAGCTGGGTTTCTTGGGGGATCAAGGGAAGAACATTTTGAGAATCAATATCAGTAAGAAGGAAACTAGATAAACATACATTTTGCTTTTAAATATAGAAATAGAAGATATATCTGACTGTTCTCACTGCCTCTGAACTAGCTGGCTCTTTTACTTTTGCTGTGTTGAATTAAATTAAGATGTATATCTGTGGTGCCTTCATCTGTACAGCAGTACCAGTACAAAAAAAATGCTTCTTTTCAAGAAACAAGAATTAAAACTGTGTGTTTATCCCAGCTGTGTTTTTTGACTCCTCTTTTTCTTACTCTCTTTTTAATAAAGAAACTGAATTATTTCTTTAAGGAACCCCCATGTTATACTCTCCAAAAACTGGCCAAAAAGTGAGTCATCTCAGATTGGAATAGGTCTGAGTTTTATTTATGATTCATAGCACTGTATTGAATGAACTGGAGCCTGAACTAAAGACTGGGTTTAACCCTACCATAGCAGATGTACAAAAATCAAAAAGAGAGAGAGACCTATCACCTCACTAAGCTTAGCAGGGAGCAGTCCTTGAGCAGATAATGGCATAGAAATTGCTGGCAGTTAGAACAGATACAAATATCTCAGGAAAGAAACTGCTGCAGTGCTCTGCAAATGCTGTGTGGCTTGGGAGAGCCCCTTGTACTCCCAGAATAAGGAAGAAGGAGCAAGAAGTGTTTGTATCACATCTGCTTCCAGCTCCTACATATGACCTTGCCTTGAGGAAAAAGTTCAGGAAGCCAGTGCCAAAGACTCAAGGACTTGTGAGAGTCAAAAGCCTAAAGCCTTATTTATGCTCTGAAGTACATAAAAGACTACGCAAATGAAAGTGTCACAAACTGACACTGGAGTGGAAAGTTAACACCAGGACAGAATCTTTATTTCGAGTGTTTCCAAGTTTTAAAGCCTTAAAGGCCCTATGTGGCCAGCATGTAACATCCAACCAAACTCTGAACTCCAAGCAAGGGAGAAGCAGCAGTGCGTGGTTCTGAGCCTGTGCCCTGTGACCAAACATCTAACTGATAGAGGTGAAAAGTTTAGCGTTAAATCTTGTCTCCTACAATAATTTCCTTTTTTCTCTTTCCATTGGCATCACTTTCTGGCTTATTTATGCCACAAACTTTAATATCTGCGAATTAAGCTGCAGTCAAGCCTTGGAAGGACTCAAAGTCTACATTGCATGGTGGTCTGCCCAGGCAGAGGAGCTAATTAGCCTCAGTGTACTGTCAGGCTGCTCTTGCTTTCCTCTGTCATGGCAGCTGCAAGAGGCGCCTCAGCTTAAGCCACTGCCTCTCACAGCAAAATGTGGCTGTCTTGGTAATTCCCCTCTTCCTCACACCTACTCCCCATGGACCTCTGCCTTTTATTTGGGGAAGAACAGTGCTCTTCAAGACACAATATGTTTCTTCACAGAACCTCCAAGAATATTTCTGTTTTCTCACCATTTCACAAGAGCAGCTATTTTCCCAGTCCTTCCTTTGCAGAGAGGTGATGCTCTTTGGCATCACTATCAAACCCACCTTCAAGAAACTGTACCATGAGTAACAGGCAACATGAGCTGTAATACAAGTCTTAGCTCTTGCAAGATGCCCCCTTAGCAAGGTGTCCTCTCTGCCCTTTCTTTTATTGCTTGCACTTCACACAGCATAAGGTAACTGAATGAGAATGTAAAAACAATCCTGGAGGCTGTAAATAATCTTCTGAGGAAGATTACTTCCTTTTCATCTTTTTTTTTCAGTGCAGGCAGCTAGTGGTTTAGGTTCTTTTAAAGGTATTGTGATAAAAGTCCAAGATGTACTTTTTGATTAACACATAACAAACACTCCATTTAAACTGGAGAAATCTCATAAGCAATGTCAAAGTCAGCTACTCAGAGGGAATGAGAAATCCAAAGAATGGGAATGAGAAATCCAAAGAATGGGTTGGAAAGCCAACAGCCTCAGCTAGAGCATGCTTTGCATGTAGAGCCATCCACTTCTGATTGACTTGTAAACCTGTATCTTTCCCAGCCCTTTTTCCCAGATGAAATAGCAAAAATGACCAAACTATGGAGTATTTGAAGAAGAGAAATGCAACTCTTTTCCAGGCCTTTACAGGAGTAAAATAACCACAGACGTTTTTTGTCTCCTGGCCAAATGACAGAGCACAAGCCAGGAATCTAATATATAGAAGAATTACTGAGTTAATATTATGGCTTTCCATTAAGAAGGCTTGGAAACGTTTGAGTGAAATGCATTCATTTGTTTTGTTCTGACTTTCAGCTTTTACAGTCTTCTAAGTAGCCAGTGCTACAATTAAATATGCCCCATTCCAGGAGCCATGTTATCTAGCTCTGTTTCAGCCCCTCTAATAGTTCAAGCCTATTAATTATCTCTTGGAATTCATCTACCTGCCACAACAGGTCATCAACCTGTGCACACTATGTGCAGGTACCAGCCTTTTCTCCAGTGGAAGCATCTGGGCATCCATTGCAAGCTACCACCTGTACTGACATCTCGTTCCTGCATGGTTCCTTCTGGGTGGAAGCACCAGGCTTCTCAGGGGCTGTCTCAGTACATACACTGGTTTTGGCTCTGGGGCAAGAGCCACCTTTACAGCAGAGACCTAGAGCACTTAGCACTTACCTGAGCTGTGGACCTCCTTGCAGACTTCATCACCCTCCCTGCATGCCCTGCCCACACCAAGTGCTGCACCACACCTGATGTGACACACCCTGGTCACACACTCTCAGAGCCATTTAAATCTCATGTGGATGCCCTGGTGACATCCCCTCCTCACCTGGCTCACAGGAGCTTGTGGGTCCTGACGGGCCCTGGGCTGCTGCTCATGTGTCCCTGAGCACAGGTGATTCTGCTGCTGGTAACTCGTTCTGATATGCCAGGACTATGCATGGGGCATTTGGGGTTACCAATGCCCTTTGAAGGTTGCAGGAGAGCACTACCTTGAGGAATACACCTCTCATGTGGTTTTTGTGACCCTAGAGGTTATTGTGATTAGCTGGTGATGGACGCTGACTATGAGGATTTTGGCCATGGCACCTTCACAGCTGCCAAGTGCCAGGTGGCAATAGAAGCCTTGTTTTTGGCCCTGATTAATCACCAAGTTCTTTAAAAGCTGAGAAATTCACATAGTATTGCCCAGGAATATCTGTTAATTACTAATGGTGTGACAATTGCTAGACTATTAGAAAACAAAATTAAAGACATGACATCATAGAATGGTTTGGATTAGAAGGGACCTTGAAGATCATCTAGTTCCAAACCCATACTGTGGGCAGGGACACCTTCCACTACCCCAGGTTTTCCCAGGGCCCCATCCAGCCAGATCATTGACACTACCAGGGATGGGGCAACCACAACTTCTCTGGTAACCTGTTTCAGTGCCTTACCACCCTCACAGTAAAAATTTCCATCTTAATACTAATCTAAGCTACTCTGTTTCTATTTGAAGTCACTCCCCCCTGTCCTGTCACTCCAGGCCTTGGTAAAAAGTCCCTCTCCATCTTTCCTGTAGGCTCTCTTCAGGTACTGCAAGGCTGCAATTAGGTCACCCCAAAGCTTTCTTTTCTCCAGGCTGAACAGTTCCACCTCTCTCAGCATTTCTTCATGGGAGAGGTGTTCCATCCTTATTTTATGCATTTAGCAGAGTATTAGTAGGTCTTTCCAGCAGAATATGTAATTTGTTTTCAGCCCATGACATTTAAGGCTGTTGCTTCTGTTATGTGCTTTCAGTCTCTCCCTCGTGGGTGCTGTACAACATTGGTAACAATGACAGACCTGTGCACTGGCACTAACCACTGGCTGTTGGAAATAGGTTATTTTCTTTTATACCTCAGGCATACTATTTCTCTCTCTGTGCCCACAACAATGTACACTTTCCTGCTTTTGCTTGTTCCTTCTTTAATGATCTTTAACACTACTCAGAATTGCCCCTGGTTTTCTTCCAGTGTCTGTTGAACTTCACATAATTTGTAGATAACAGTTAAATCTGTGTCCACCGTGGATTAGCCTGGGTTTCTGAGCTCCTCATTTATGTTTTTAGTCTTTTTTTCACTTCTAGTTCCTAAATATGACAACAAATACAGTTTACTGCTATTTCCACACTGCTTGTTTTCCTCTTCTCCTTATTTCAGCTAGCTGCTCAGTGTGTGCTGTTCCAAAGCTTCTACCATGCTGGCAATTTTTCTTCCGTGGCTGGTAACCTACAGCAGAAGACTGCTTTCAGCCTTTACAGAGACTGCTTTCAGCCATACCATCCCACATTTCCCTCAGGGTCTGCATGGGCAGTGCTGAGGCTGCAGCTCCTGCATGTGCATGGTTGCATGCACTCCCACATCAGATCTGTGTGTAGACACCAGTGCAGGCTGCATTAGACGATGCCCTTTGCACTTTGTCCCTCGTGTGGCTCACCTCACCAGCTCCATCCTCCAGCAATATCCCTGCACTGAAGTGGCCCATCACAGTACTTGTATGCAGCATCAACAGCAGCTCTCAGCTAGCTAGGATGAAAGTTCTTTCTTGGTTATACTGAAGTTTCTTGGTCACAAAACTCACGGTCAGAGATCCAGCCAAGAAACAAAATCCATGAAAGGAGAAGCAAAAAAGAAGCAGACTGAAAGAAGAAACACGGTCCTGAGCAAACCATGACCACAGTAGATTTGTGACAACCTTAATGGTGACCGTTTTGGTGAGGGAGTTGTGCAATCCTTCTGTGCTCATTATTTGCTACACAAATTTGCTGCACATTTGCAGTGAGGGGCACACCCTATTTTTTGCCAAAATAGAAGAAAACCAAGGCAAAACATGTATGGTTCCTACACCCATCTGAACATGATTCCTTACCATGACATTTTCTGGTCATCCAGCTCTTAAATCAGCTTCATTTTTGTCTATCCACTTCCAAATAAGTCAAGAGGCAAGGTTACTCCTCAAAGTGAGATGTGGTTGGCAAAATAGCATTTAGATATTTTTTTCCTACTAACAAACAGAGACTATTGATCTGATGTCTATGAGGAACAACAAACACAGTCTCAATATTTGCCTACAGTTATTTGTCATTGCAAAGCTGGACTTTGACAATTCATCCTGAGTTAGCCCTGAGATTTGGCAAGAACTTTTAAATTATCTTCTGTAGAATGAGTTTATCTGTATTACACTAAGTCCTTAAATGTTTAGAGGCATGAAGCCAACTACTTGTTACTAAATACGTAACATACTAAATACAGTTATGAGTAAGAAACTTTGTCATTGTTTTTTGTGATTTTGTGGAGGACTTTGAAAGTGAATATCAACTGTTACCTCTCTGAAGATAGACATGGAATGTTTTTTCTATTCCTTATTGGTATTCCTGCCCTACAATTTACTCATATTGATGACTTTCATTTAATGTGAAAGAAAATAAAGATCCCCAAACCAAAAAAAGAATTCAGAAATGTTTCAGAAATGTTCACCACAGTTTTTAAGTTATATTTTTCACAGACATCTTAAGAAACTAAGGTCTAAAACGTTGCCATTTATAATTTTTTCCTACCAGCTTGAGATATTCTGTAAGAAAATATTTAATCAATCTATAATTTAAACGCTTTCATTGGCTTTCTGTATTTAAATATGATGTGCTAAGGATGATGATTTAAAAACTAAAGCAAAAAATAATAAAATCATTTAAATATTTACTGCTTTATGTTTCTTTCCTTTCATAACCATGCAACTATCCAGTGTAGCTGGATTCCAGAAACCTTAAGTTAAGAACAAGTACAAATATCAAATCCCAGTATGTTTTTACTCTATAAAAGTGGTGAGACCAGTGGGAGACTGGTGTCTCCTCCAGAGTCCCAGTCACTGATCCTGCAGTTTCATGCCATACTTGGTTACAAAACCTAAAGAAATTAATGAAAATTCACTCCAATATTAAAGAAATCTGAATCTAAGAGTAGTCATCACGGGTTAGTGGATTAAACAGACAGGTCTTACGACTTGCACCTCCTTTTTCCTGTTTCTCCTTTCACATACACACACTGTACAGCAATACCTACATCAGCTGGAGACTTTGAACCAACTGAACACCCCACAGGAGCACATCAGAAAGGGCTTCTTACAAAACTGGTGAAAAGTTACTTGTATTTCATTAACACTACATGCTATATTCAGGTGTAGGTTGTGGGAAATCCTAGTGACTTTTGGACAAGGAAAAATAGTTTTTGTGTTTTAAGGGATTAATAACACTTCTAAGGATAACAGTTGAAAGATGAGCACTAGCACAGAGGGGTTACGCATACATGAGTGTTTCACTGGATCACAGGAATTTAGCCAGTGATGTGTGTAAGTCTCATCAATCAGTCATTTTTCCGAGGGTTTACAATTTTCCCAATGAAGAGGACAGTGCGGGTGAATTTATCCAGAATCACCAGGAGAAAGGGTCTGTTGAATCTGACTCGAGGCGGGCGAGGAAAATCCCCAGATCTCCAGGTAATCTCCTTCACTGTGGCCCCGGCCGCCTCAGTGCCATTCTCATGAACATTCAACATGGCTCTGTGGATCACCTGCAAAGAACAAAGCAAAACAGCCTCCAGCTGACCATCCAGCAAGAAGAGAGCAGCCTGCCACCCTCTTCACTTTGTCCAGCCAAAGGGAGCCCTGCCTGGAGCAAGATTGAGCAGCAGAAGCAGCTTCTGGGAAGGTCATCACCAGTCACTCCCATTCCCACCGCAGCACCAACAGCCATCACGCCACTCACGCCACTCACGCCATCCTCCCTCACTGCTTGTGCAGAGAGTAACCCTCAAACTGCAGGCAGCCAAAGAGCACTCAAGATGACTGATGACAAGAAACTCTGGAAGCAAAGAAACCTGGTAATTTAGCCTAGACTCAATTTTGTCTTTGGCAGCTTCATGTATTATTGTGAATTTACCCTGTCATCTAGCTGAAAAAAATAACTTTTTGAGAACACTAGAAGAGCAGGAATAACAGCCTTTTGCCCTCTGTAGGAGGAATTAGAGGAAATTTTACCAATGCTAATGGACTACATTTAGGTAATTTTGTTTAGTAGCCAAAAGAACATTTAATTATATATATGTCTTCTTCCTCGTCCTCCAACCATGCCTTTCTAACCCCTTGTAAGCATGTTTGGCTTCAGGTTTATGAAGACAGGGCTTCCTTTGCCTTCAGACTGGCAGCTATTGATGATTGAGCGATGCTTCAGAGAGACTGGGATATCATGGGATATTAATGTCAGGTTCCTGGGAACAGGCAAATCCTGTGGTTGCTTTCACATGCTGACTTACTTTTGAAACTGTCAGTCCAGGCTCCTCAGTAATCCCTGACAGATCAGCTTGTTCAGTAAACAGATCGACCATACCCATTTGTTTGACTATCTTTTTCACATCATAGGTACCAGAAATAGAAATTTTTGGAATGTGCAGATGTATTTTTCTGTAACAAACAACACAAATAGGGACAAATCATCATCTAGGCAACACTCCTCAATGGCTTCAGTATGTTGACACTTCACATTTGTTTTTCTATATGTTTACAGTCTTCTCTTAGGGTTCAGATAACATTACTGATCAGGTTAGCTACTTTATGTGGAGGGTTGGAGCAGAATAAGTCTGTGTTAGCCCCTGCCTCTGCAGTGGGGTTCAAGGAGTGGGATAGAAGACATAGCTATACCAGCTCAGTGGCAAACAGAGCTACTACTGCCAGATAGGAGGGCTTTTTCAAAATATGGTAGCTAGGGCTGTTCAAATACAGTACAGGGCCTAGGCCACCACAGAAATAGCTGCAGTCATGGTGAATTAATCCACTTTTACACAGAATTCCCTCAACACCCTAACACCCAACAGCTACTCCATTGTAGTTTCCCAATGGTTGTATGAAACAAGGGTCTGTTGACTTTGTCATGGTGCTAAGTAATTTTTAGCCAAACCAGGAACTTAACCCAAGATGGATCCCAAGTTCAATGACCTATTTGTTCACTAGCCATAGCTCTTTTTCATTTTCATTTTCCAACTAAGGAAAGGGAAGTCCAGCAGAGAGGAACCATTAAGAGTTCAGTCAAATAACCAGTCTTTCAGTGTTTTGTCTTGGTGACATAAACACTACTAATCTGTGACATGGTCACCTCTCACCTTAGCAAAAAAAGCTTACCTGTCTTGGAGGGACTTTTCCCATTTAGTAACAGTCCTTTTCAAGAGGGCATCTTCCACCTGCTTCATCTTCCCTTCATCAGGCAAAACAAATAATGCCACAACATCTCCATTGTAAGGTATCTGAACCAGCCAACAGGACAGCTCTTCATCAAAGTAATTTCTGTAGAAACCCTTTCGATACATCATGTCAACTTTTACAGATGTTTTCTGATCCACAAAAAAATCCTCCTGTTTCGTCTGTGATGTACTGAAGGGTTTCTCCCAGTGGGCTTATGACAAAAAGATAATTTATTCAGTGCAATACAAAGAGGACTGGTCACAGTGAATAAAAAAGGACCTAATCCCACAGCCTTCCTTTCATTAGGGCAAATAGCTTTTTCATGTTACTGCATCCTCAGGTGTTACAGCATTGTATCTATTTTTTTTAGGTGCTTAAAGACAATTACAGACAGACAGTACTGAAAACACTATCTTTCACTATAGCATGAATCTATGATCACATGAAAGAATTAACCAAACTCAACAAAGATGTTTGTTTTAAAATTTCGTTAAACCAGGTGAGGACATATTTTTACTGGCAACAAATAAACATGGGTTTATAGCAATACCTTCCAGATACCGAACATGATTTCCTCCCTTTAAAATGTTTAAACTACATTCTTTTCTCTTTTTGTCCTCTGTAATAAGCATTAGCTTTTCACTCTTTGAAATATCTTACCTTTAAAGAAGACATAGTTAATAAGAACCATTGCAGTCAGAGGATCAAGATTTTCCACCAGCTTGACAATTTTCCCATTTGTCTTTTCCTCGATATAATTGTTGATTTGATTCTCAGCGCCAACAGAGTTGTTAAAGTCAGTAGAAAAGACTTCAGATTCATAAAAGCTTTTGACATCATCCAAGAACTTCTGTAGTGGTTTTAGTGTCTCTTCTATAAAAAGGGCATTGCCCAGGCGCAGCTGGAACTCGCTGTCTGAATGGTTCAGCATGTGAAGGAGTTGGCAAAAACCTTCATGTATTTCCTGTTCCTGAGTCTTTTTCAGGTTAAAGGCAAGCCCTTCCAGAATCTGTGTCAGTGTCACAGCCTTGGCACCAAGTGCCAGCATTGCAAAGGAAGCAGAGATGCTTATGGGTGAAAAGAAAATATTTTTGTCCGTTGCTTCAGATGCGACCATCTTGTAAAAGGAAAATGCAAAGTCAGCATTGCTGAAAACTAATTTGACAAAGGTTTTGTTCTTCAGTGGAGAAGCTCCTTCCCACTGAGAACTATGTCCTGGATAATATATCCCTTTAGCATCATCCTGCTTATTACGGTAGTGGGGATGCTGATGACACAGGGCAACAGTATACAAACCAACCAGCAATAAGCACAAGGAGATAATGGGCTTCATTTTCCTTTCAGCTGTTTCTGGAAAAGAAATATACATACAAAACATGTCATGGAAACTAATTTGTTCATACTGTGTCCTTCAGTAAAGTAAAATGATGGTCTCAGAACACACCTCTTCTCCAAAGTCCCACACACTTAAAATTCACATTTCTGATGCAGGTCAGCATTCTCTGGAAAGGATATGCCTCCTGAGTGACTATTTATACATATGTAATCTAGTTCTCTTTCAAAAGAGGTAATTTTAAACTTTTAAAAGTTTATTAACTTTAATATTAGCATATTCTTTTAAAATTTGTAAATAACTGGAAGGTTATGACCTTCTCCCCAGAGTAATTGGCATGAGTTGGTTTTGTACTCAGTACTGCAGGATGGTTACTGCAGCTCTGTTAGTCTTCCTCAATTCATCAAATACTTAGAGAATTTAATCTGTATTCAACAAAAATGTGATATAAACATAGATCATACTATCTAGAACCAAAATTACAAAATACTCTCACAGTTTCTTCAAAGATGAAAGACTAGATCACTAGTCTTTGTGGCAAAAAAGTCTGTAGGCATTTCTTTTGTTTCTAAACCAATTTTTTACTTAATTATGTGAAGTATCTTCTTTACTATCAGTTCTTTCTGGCTTTTGAAATGTATTGACTTTTTTCATAACAGGTATATTTCCTTTTTGCATATACAAAGGCACCACTCCCAGGCAACAACATAACCCCCCAAAATGAAGTGTCCAGATGATCCAAGGGAAAACTAAAAGGGTACTTACAGTACTACAGTCTGGTCTTGTCTGCTCCTTCTTCTCTTCGGTACCATTAAACAGAGTTAAACAGAGTTAAGCAGATCATCCTGTTAATCATTAATTAGTTCAAATAAAAATTGCCAGTGAGGATGCACAACAAGCAGTAATGATGTTAGATATTTTGGACAATTTGTCGAACCCAGACAAACGCTAACAGTGCTGGGTGATGGGGACAAGAAGGAATGGAGCAGACTCCATCTCCTGTTGCTTCCAGGCTTGTGGATTGACATGAGGAACCTGCTGCTGTGTGTGTCTGGCAGGAGAGCCACAGCCATACCCTTCAAGGCTGAAGCTGAAAGCTGCGACTGGGTGTGAGGGCCACCCCTCGCCTGGGTCTATGTGAGCCAGCACCACTCATGGCAGACCACAGCGTCCCTGCCAGAATGGCCTCTTTGCTTCGTCCTGGGGGCACTGCCGGAGCCATAACCTCTCCAGCAGGATTTCAAAACAGGGTTTGGATTTACAAACTCCTCCTGCCTTACTGTATACTTCAGTCACAACCTTCAACACCATGTTCAATGGTCTTGGGAATTTTCTTACGCAGAGCAGACTGTGTGTGATTGGCGAACAGTCTCTAAATTTCTTAGGAGAATAACACATGACATTACCACTCTAGTGAGACATTTACAATCAATAAAGTTGTTTATTCATTGCTGTTGGCCATCACCTGTGACTGAGTATTTGGGGAACTGGGGAAGAGTTTTCACCTGGCTTTGTAGGAAATATACAACAAAACCACCACTGCTAAGAAGCAGCACTGACTGCAAAGAGAAACGTCATCAGTGAATATCTTGTTTCCTCAGGTTAATCTTCTATATCATATGCAACTGAAATGGACACCAGAAGGACACAGAACTGGCTGCCAATTCACCTTTCATCCAGTACTAAAGAAGACATGCTGGCATCACTGGATGATATTCAGGGTTGAATACAATATATGAACAAATCACTAAAAGAGAAACTAAGGCAGAAAACAAAAATTTTTTAACAGATCTGGTTGCCAACATGTCCCTCTCTGCAAGCCCCCAAGCATTTGGTTTCTTAGCAGGAGCCCCAGACTAGATCAGATATTGAAATGCCCCACATGAGGTGTTTAGCATCTCTGAATGAGAGCACTGGAGGGGAGCTGTGCTTAGGAAGTTGAAGGCAATGCTGGAAAGGGAACTGTACGTTCTTCCCCTCAATCTGAAATCAAGGCTCTTGTCCTGTGGTTGTTTTATATTGCTTCATAGTCAAGCAGCAAAACAGGACAGGGCACACCCTTTTCATTTTGAATTCAGCAGAGCTAATCTTTTTGCATATTAACCTAGGGGCTGAAATACCTGATCACTTGATCTGGATAAAAGACCCTCAAACCATTCTACTTGAGACAATCAGACCCAAGTCATCCACTTGGCTCATATTCAGGCTGCAAGAGGTTGATGAGAAAGTGAGGGGAAAGGCAATTCACAGCTTTCCTTCTGAGGATCTTCTGCTTAAAGATCAAATAAAATACAAAACTACTTATGTGACGTGTTTAGATAACTGTGTGTATAACTGTATGTGTTTTCACCTATCTGTGAAAGACATGTATGTAAATACACACACCTCTGAGTATTCATAGTAGTGGGAAAAGATCATCTAGTAAGTGTGATGTGTTAATGCAACAATACATGCACAAGTCTGGCAGACAGAAAACTTGAGTTGCCCTCTGAGAACAATTCAAACAGAAGGAGAAACAAAGGCCCTAGGAACTGTTTTTGAATATGATAACTGATTGAAGAAGATGTGGAATTGTCATTAATTCTAATCCTATGAGCAGTGTGTGAGTAGTTCTGCTAAAGAGAATCATTACCTTTGTTAAATCCGAACCTGTGGCAATAATAATTAATACGTTATGATTTGAACTGAAAAAAAAAGAAGAAATGCTATCTCAAATTACTTGTGATATTTTGATAACATAGCAATAACCTCAAAACATTTTTAAGAGTTCTGAAGAATTGCACATTTGGTAGATTTTATATGCAATTGTTTTAAAACTTTTTTTTTTCCTAAAACCTAGTAAAAATGAGGGTGTTCTTTTCCATCCTGATATGAAGTTATATAAAGGGGCATATTCTTTTCTGATGATAGATTCTCTGAGAACGTTAATGTCTCTCAGCCTGACTATTTACAGCCTAATCAACTTATTTCATTGTCTTACTTTCTATATACTATTTTATAATTTCTTTTACATCTGAAAGTGATTCTCAGGTTTAAAATATTTTTACATCACTTAATATTAGAATGGAAAAAAATTCAAATTGCACTTGTTCCTCATGCATGTAGGGCACTTTCTGGGGAGAGTGCCAATGTAGTGGAAGTACGCAACACATTGCTTTCCAGAGCCCGTAACAGGGAGTCTGTCCGTCTCACCTGGGTAAACACAGGTCTTTTCCAACCTTTCCTATTATATTAGCTCAATTTTCTCTCAATAGGAAAAGCCTGAGGGTGGCAGTGCAAGAGATGGTTGAGAGGTCAAGGACTTTTCTTTATTCTGTCTTTTCTTTATCCCATTAGGGTTGGGCCTAAACCATCTCCACAGACAGTGCTCTCAGCCCAGGTCTGTCATTCAGGAGAGCACCAGGATGAGATACATGAGGAACAAATACGAGTTGCTTCACCCTTCATCATCTGCACAACATTTTAAATGCAAAACTTAATCCTTTCTTCTTTGTGCCAAAAAAAGCATTTACAATGAAAGATGAACATGCTGTGGAGGAACCCCCTTACTCTCTCCTGTAAGTTCTCATTCCCAACTCTTCTCCATTCCCTATCTGCCTCCAAACAAGTGCCCTACATTTGCACCTTGGTCCTGCCTTTCCTCGGTCCACCAGCGATCTGGGGTCCCTGAAAGAGGGGTTGCTTAAGAGGGGTTACTCTTGTGGAATATATAACAGACACAGCATGAAATAGAAAAGCAATGTATGCAATATCTACCCAGGATGTTTATGGTTTATAGGCTGCATTGTGGATAAAGATACATCTTTTTAAAAAAAAGCCATAGTGATCACCTGGAATTTGTGTCAGGAACACATGAAGGACAAATGGTGTGCTGGTACACCTTTGGAATTGCAGCATCACCTTGCAATGTGCCACTCCACATACATTGTCTGTGTGTGCAGAACCCTCTCTTTTACTGGCATAGAACTTGGCTCCTACGTGCTTTGTGTGATGATCTGTAGTCCTGGCATCAGATGTGGTAATGGAACACAGTCTCCCTTTGCCCAGTCTCTGACACGAATCAGTTTTGCCTTCTGTATACTCTCTAAGTTGTCTTTTTTCAAGGCTGAAAATCTTTTACCTCCAACAGGAGCTGTTCCAGACCTTTGATTAACCTTACCATTTTTTTTCTGAAGATCTAATAGCTCTCACTTTATCCTTCTGTTACTGTAGGACCATGTGCAGATGGCCCAGAGATTTAGATGATGTGCTATGCAATTTGCTCTTTTTTATTTTCCAGTAATTTCTAATATTTAATTTACCTTCTCCCCCATCACTGCTGAGCTCATCTGTATATATAATACCAGCCAGAACACCAAAACATCAATCCTGTCTGACAGCAGTCAGTTCAAGTGCAGCATTTCACCAAACCTGCAGCTAAAACTTAGCAAGAAAATCAAAGACTCTATCAACACAATAACAAGCCAGAAAGCTGCTGTTATTTTGGCTTTGGAAACAAGACAGAATTTGTCATGTCCATTCCTTTATTTTACCAGGAGATGGTGGCACAGGGCTCCTTTTCCTATAGTCCCCAGAACTTGAGGCTCCACGCTTAACAGTTCTACTTGCAGAAAACAGTGTGGAAGAATCACACTAAAAGGTTGGCTTCTTGCAAGGATCTCAGTCATAGCTGGTATACTGAAATAGTAATATTTTACTTGTAGAATTTGCCCTGTGGACCTTTTTCTGTTGGTGTAAAAGAGCCCTTCTTATGCAATTTTTAGAGTGACAAGTTCACCAGAGAATAAAAGTTCTTATTTTGAAATGAAGTATACCCAGAAAAACCTCTTGCTATGAAATTAAATTTAAATCAATGCCTTACATTCTTTATTTTTGTTTTGCAAATGTGGCTTTAATCAAGCACTAAGAAAATCCCTTATGTAGATATTTTGGAATTACTCTTGAAGTGTTTTGCTTCCGAAGCCAGATAGAAAGCATTAGGGCTAAAGTTTGCAAAGTGTTATCATTTATTATTGTACAACAAATTAATATTGTTTGCCTCAGTGAAGAACCAGAAGGAAGATCAACTAGCTGAATGAATATGTTCAATAAAATAAAATTTATTATATGATTCATTTGCTCACATCCCTTTTCTTAAACAAGTCTTTGAGAGTCTAAGAATTTAGAATTTTGAGGATTCTGACAGGTCACTGAGGGGGGTTTACTGCAGCAACTCCCTTCCCGGTTTCAAGGGAGGCAAATTAAGAGACTATGTGGTTGCCCTTAGCCTCTGCAGATCACAGCCTGGCAGGTCAGCACTGTTCCATTTCCATCCATGACTTACATTAACATGCCTCCACAGGACACTTTGGGATCTAGGATGTACCTACACAGGCTTTCTGTCATGGTTGCTGCTCCATCTTTCCCAGCCTGCCAATCTAGGACTGTACAGAAGTGCTGGAGCCTATTTGCTTCTATTTAATGCCTCTTCTCAGTCACTTTTGGTACCACCGTGAATATGTCAGGGCTATGACACACAGCACAATCACAGGCATGGGCACGAGCTGGTAACCTTTGGCTGGACCATTGAGACACAAAATGTCTTCAAATTTCACCTATAAGATTCACCCAAGAGACACAGCTCGCACTTGAAAGATAGAAGAACAGAAAATAAATTCTAGTAACTGTCCCTATAAGTTATGATATGGCTAGAGAATCTGCATCTGTGAGAACAGCAAACCTAACAGCATTTTCATACACATTTTAAGATCTATTGCATCTTTCATGTGCTCTGTGCACAGATGTTTTCTCCTGCTCTGAGGTTCTTTCCTGGCTGCAACCATCTTATGATGACTATAACACTTAGGTTGGACTCGATACCTTGAAGGTCTTTTCCAGCCTTAATGATTCTATGATTTTCTGATCTTGTTTTATGTTGTTTTTTCCTTCCAAACTTTATTCTTCATCAGAGCATCTTCCATGTGGCCTGTTTTTGCTACGTGAAACATAGTCCCTTTCCCTATAAGATATTTTTGCAATTCAGACAGTCTTCTTCAGACCTTCCATATGAGAATCATATTGCTGTTAACCATTTTCCAACAATAAAGAATACATTCTTGTTTAGTAAAGTAATGAATCATAAGAATTTTTCATCCAGATGGCTTATGGAAAAGAAACTGAATGCAATAAAAGAAAGGAGAAATAGAGACTCGTTTGTATAAATAAGGTTCATTCACTTGTAGTAAATTCATCTCCAGGAGCAGGACTGAACTGAAAAGGTACTTTCATAATTGAAATTCTTTTTTGCAAGAAACCAGCAAAGTCATTTGCAGCAACATCAGTGTTGAGCTGAGTTTGTGTAACCAGGGTGTTAATCATAATCAAGGACATTTACATGAAATGGATGAATTACAGTTTTCTTTAAAACTGTCAGTCTGAGGAAAGTACAATTACCAAATTATTTAAAAATGGGTTCACTGTTACACCTGGGATTGGGAACATAATGAAGGATATTTCCAGATCAGTCTTTTGTGGCTAACAGTTTAAAGGGAATGAATGATACCATACGTATGCTGTATTTACATCTAATGAAAGCAGCCTCATGTGGGTAAGGGCAGATGTGCAGTACCCAACCAGGAAGGTAGTATGGATGGGTAAAATTTGAAGGGTGTGTTACAGGACTCAGAGATACATAGCCCATGGTGGTCTTCATGCACTTTTTTCTCTTGATAATTTGCACTTGTTCTAACTCCCACTGCAGTGAATATTTAGAGTTTTCAAGTGAAATGTGCATTTAAGAATGTTCGTGTTTCTCTTGCACTTTTTCTGTGATTGTAAATCCTAGTGCCTCTGTGCTTTGGAGACATGACTTGAATGCTGGATTAGGGATTAACACTGTTTTGAGGTTTTTTCACACCTCCAGAAGGTAAGAAGACTCATGTCAAAGATGAGCAGCTGGGTTCTCAGAATCCCTGTTCAAAACCTACCCTGCCTGGGAACTGTCACAATCATCTGGTTTTTAAGAGCTTAGTGATTCTCTGCTTGAAATTAGTGTGAGTACAAGGAAAAAGCCTGCAGCTTTTGTTGCACTGAATCTGCTGAAACATTTAGAATAGGGTTGGTTTACAATCTGTGTGAATTCCCATTTCCTTGCAATAATAGCAGTGATCAAGGACTGTGCAGGTGACGTATCTGTGGGGAGAGGGTGGATGTGCCCATTCAAGGAATTCCAGAAACCAGGGCTGAGGATCAAATTGCTTAGCTGGGAACAAGAAAGTCCAAAGTACAGGTAGCATCTGAATAGCAGAGCTTATGTGAGCAACTGGTGCTTCTGTAACTATCCAAATGCTCTGTGCCTTTTGGCATTAAGTCAATGCCTCTCCTTACTGCTGAAAGGAACTCACTGCATTAGCCCTGCAATCTCGCTTCATGTTTTATAACAACATTCTACATGGACTCTGCCATGCAGCAAAGCAAACAGAGGATTACTGACAAAAGATATCCCGTCATCAAGCAGAGTCTCACTGGACCATAAACAAGGTCAGACAGAACAAACTTACAGTCTCCCACATGGTGCATAGGCTGCCAGGAGAAGTTTGGCACTTGGGTCTACTAGGGCACAGGTAGGCTGCCTTTCAGGGACCCAGCCCTGTGGGCCTATCTTCCCTCACAGGGGTTCTCAGCTCTCTAGGCAAGTCCTTTTCTCATAACTTCCTGTAAATGTGTCAGATCATGGCTCACAGACCCACAGCAGGCCATTTATGTTGGATGTTTATGATAGGTCGTCACCTACTTCACTGTAAGCTGTATTAGCCCCTTCTGCTGACGGTCACTGCAGGAAGTCAGGTGGATTAGGCTACAAAGGTTACAACTGTTAGCTTATAAAGAAGGTCTAGTTTTCTTTCAGGGCTTAGTTTGGATCCAGCTGTCCCATAGGTTGAGAGAATACATGAGTGGTTATTTTAGAGGAATACTGAAGAGTGTAAATAAAAACATCTACAGATGAATGAGAGACACCATAAAATACACGTGTTTACCACAGATTGAATACACAGTCCCTAAATGAAAATTTTAGTTATTTATGTCTATCAGAATCCTTCCTTTTTTCTCTACCTTTAATAACCCTAATAGAATGAAAAGGGTTCCCTATCACATATTAAGACAAAAAAAAGCTACAAGGATAAATGATGCAAAGTAGACCAAGACAGATTTTCTTGGAATTAGGAAAAAATACTCCATCTCCCTACAAAAGCTTTGCAGAATTGTCCAGTTCCAAAAGAATATCATCAGAACTGTGCTGAGAATAGTATCAGTGAGGTCTGTTCAATGGCAAGGCTCTATAGACCTTCATACTGTGAACTATAAGCATTTTTCTGATTTTGGTGTATGTTTGGCATAAGATTTATTTTTTTCCTGTTCCCTATACATCCTCCCCTTCTAGAGGGATTTAGGATGACCCCTATTCCTACCCTTGGTCCCTGCCACAATTCAGGTCAACCTGCTAGTCTGGAGCATGAAGTTGCTCAGCTAGAGGAAAACTGTGGAGATGCCCCACAGCTTGGTAGATAACTCCTAAACCAGCATTCAGAGGTATCCCATTTTATACTTTGCTAGTAGCAACCATTCCTCACAGTCCAGTATGGAAACTACCAATGCAGCTGTCATCCTGCCATCTCAAAACCAAATGCCTGGGAGGTAGATGGGGCAGGAAGTTGCTCTGTGTGTGATTTCCCAAAGCTGTTCTAGCAACCATAGGATTTTTCCCAACTTCTTTCCCTTTAGCAACAGGCCAAGAACCTGTTTCTCTGCCACCACACTCTGATAAAAATCTCATGGCTCTGATAAAAATCTTACCATCCTACCTTCTAATCAATCCTGGTGCACAGATTTATCAGGATGGGATCTCACGGGAACTGCTCCCAGCTCCTGTTGAGTTTGTACAGACACCACAGAGCAGGCTGCCTCACATCACAGCAAGTTATCATTGATCTCAACTCTGTAAAAGCCGCTGCTTTGCACAGAGGTGTGGTCTCTCCCAGTCCCCTGAGTGATGCCATCTTGCCTCATGAGGAACAATAGCTCAGGGCTTCCACTCAGTTCTTGCCACTTGGAGCAAAGGGACTCATACAAGGCAGCAATCTCCAAGTCCCCTGAGTCAGAAGCACAGCTCCTCATACCAACCCATCCTACAAACACCAGTGGGCCCTTGTAAAGCACCTCTGTGCAAGGGGTGCCAAGTTTGGGAGAACAGGCCAGAAGGCCAGAGAGATGTCAGGGGTGGGGAGCTCGTTTGTTGGTTTGGGGCTTGCATTACCTTTGCAGTGCTCACAACACACTGCCAGGATCACTGTAGAAATGAGCAGCGTCCATTCAGAAGCCTCATCTTCCTAGGGATGGGGACTCAACTCCACTTGCAAAAAATGTTTCCAGGATCAATATGCAGTGGTATGAAAGCAGTGCAGTGAGATAGAAGCTGTCAAAGTTAGCCTCTCCCTGAGGCAGCAGCTGTGCAGTAAATGGTTTGCTATAGATTTAGCCCCAGTGCTCCACTGCAGTAAGAGTGGGTGGTCTCTTGTGATCAGACCCACAACAGCAAGAAAGTATTTAGGTATTTCTTGAAAACAGGTTTTACCCAAATAGGCACATAAAGAGAGAATGTGAAGAATTGCAGTTTCTATATGAGAAAAGTTGTACTCATTTAACAGCCTTTAAGACATTTTTACAGATATCTGCTGTGTTAGTAAAAGGGACTGAAGGTGTTTGGTTTTTTTAAGAGATTTATAGAATGATACAAGAGACTGGAGTAATTCCTTAAGTGATATACTTAAATTACATTTTATTACTAGTATTTTATTGATCAGCCAAAACAATTATTCATGAATGACATTTGTCACAGAGAATTCTTTGACAGTTTATGCTATGCCTAATGTCACTGTCTCTTAAAGTTTTTTGCTGACTTTGCAGAGTGCAAAGAGGCACTTACAGTAAGAGCTACATCAGAATAACTCTATTGTTTCAGGGATTATTCTCTTTTTTTGGTCAATGATGTCTTAAGAGGTCCTAGGCAAAGAGTTGGAACATGTGAGAAACAACAGGTTGGTTGAGGGTAAACAACAACCTAGGCAGCAAAGAGTGATGTAAGGAGGAAAGGACTCTCTAGGGACCAGCTCAGGTGAACACTGGAGAAGACATAGTAGAATTACAAGACTTTATCCCTATTGGGATAAAGCCTTTGGTGAATAACTCAGAACTGAAAGCAGGACAAAACTCCTTAGCAGAGAGAATTCACTTTTAAATATAACAACATACTTTAAGAAAAACCTATCTTCTGTGGAAAATTTGGAAAATATTAATAAGTCGAATTGTTGTGGTGGTTTGACCCTGGTTGGATGACAAATGCCCACTAAAGTCGCTCCATCACTCCTTTCCTCAACTGGACAATGCAGAGCAAATAAAATGAAAGGTTCATGAGTCGAGATAAAGATAGGGAGAGATCACAAACCGATTACTGTCACAGGCAAAATAAGACTCAACTTGGAGAAATTATTTGAATTTATTACCAATCAAAACCAGAGCAGGATAATGAGAAGTAAAAGAAATCTTAAAAACATCTTTGACCCAGCTCAGGGACACAGGCAATAGGGGTTATGGTCAGTTCGTCACATGTTGTTTCTGCTGCTGCTTCCTCCTCAGGGAGAGGAGTCTTTTCCCTGCTCCAGTGTGGGGTCACTCACACAGAAGACAGTCCTCCACAAACTTCTCCAGTGTGAGTCCTTCCCATGGACTACAGTTCTCCATGAACTGCTTCAGTGTGGGTCCCTTCCACAGGATGCAGTCCTTCAGGCACAGGATGCTCCACCACGGGTCCTCCATGGGGTCACAAGTCCAGCCAGAAAACCTGCTCTAGAGTGGGCTCCTCTCTTCATGGGTTTACAGGTCCTGCCAGGAGCCTGCTCCAGCATGGGCTTCCCATGGGGTCACAACCTTCTTTTGGACATCCACCTACTCCCATGTGGGCCTTCTCCATGGGCTGTAGGTGGACCTCAGCTCTCCCCTGGGCCTCCATGGGCTGCATGGAGTCAGCATGCTGACCATGGTCTGCACCACGGGCTGCAGGTGGATCTTTGCTTTGGGACCTGAAGCACCTCCTCCCCCGGCTTCTTTGCTGACCTGGGTGTCTGCAGAGACGTTTCTCTCACAGATTCTCACTCTGCATTCCTCTGGCCTCAATTACTTCTGTGAAACAACTTTATTGCCCTTTTAAATATGTTACCACAGAGGTGTTACTATCATTTCTGATGGGCTTAGCTTTCAGCAGCAGCAGATCCATATTGGAGTCGGCTGGCAATGGCTCTGTCAGATACGGGGGAAGCTTCTGCAAACTTTGTAGTGAAGCCACCCCTACAGGGTCCCCCACAGGCCCCTGCTACCAAAACCTTGCCATGCAAACCCAATGCAATTATTCAACGGGGGAAAACGTTACATTCAAAAAGTGTCAGTTGATGGTGATTTTTTACAATGTTTTTTGCTTATTTATTTCAAAAGGAAATTTCTAATTTACTTCTGAATATCTCTCAATCAGAGACTAGTTAGTAGCACTAACTAGCCCAAAACTGCAAAAACTGTAACCATTATAACTCATACCCAACATCAGCATGCCAAGTAACCGAGTGATTACTCCTTAGTAGGATCAACAATTTTCCCCATGAAAAGTGTGATGCTGGTTTGTTTGTCAGAGATCAAAATAATGAAGGGCCTGTTGAATTTGATGGTACGATAAGTATAGGAAACTCTGGTAAAGATTATGGCAGTGGCTCCTGCAGCTTCAGTTCCAGACTCATCAACTTCCAGCAAGGCCTTGTGAACTGCCTGCATGGAATAGGAGAAAACACTGTGGTTTATATACAGAAGAGGAAGCGGGAGTAAACTAAATTCTCTTCTTATGGAATATTTAGGAGAAGAAAGGAGTAATAAATCCGGTAGATGAAACTTTATTTTATGATAAATTTCCAACAGTTTGAAACAGGAGTATTTTCTATGCCAGGACTGACCAAGCAGGGGCAAAACTTAGCATAGACACACTGTAAAAGCATTCTCACCAGTGCTGAGTAAAGTGGAATAAAAATACCCCATGTACAAGCTAGTTTATTTTCGTAGATGGTTTGGACTTCTACTAGCAGCATTTTCTCTTATTTCAAGGTTAATTAAAGACTGCTATTTAAATGTTAATATGAGGCAGTATTTGGCATCTTTAGCATTAAATCATAGCTTAAACTGACGTGGTCAAATTCTGCTTCTGCAAACTGGAGATCTCCTGAAAACTTTGAGAATCGTAAAAAATGAGTTATTAATCGACACAAATATCATAATGAACTCCTCATTTGTAGTTTACTTGACACAATTTAATTAAACTATTATATTCCAGTGCCAAGAAGTCATTTAAAATGTTGTCCAATTTTTCTATGTATTTAATATCCAGCTTTTTAATAGCAGCATTAAAGTAATACAAAAGTGAGCCAGCAGATTCTTTCTGTAAAAAAAGCACAATTACTGGCCAAACCCTTACATGTGTGAGTTTTACTTACAACTTCAGTAATATAAAGAGGGAAATAAAGTCTTTAAAAATCCCAGACACAAATGATCAAAACAACCAACCACCATCCCATCACCAGCTCTGTCTACTTACTTGTGAAACCTGGAGATCATGATTGCCACTAATTCCAGACAGATCAGCATTACCTGAGAACACTTCAGTAATGCCCATTTGCTCAAACAGCGTTTTAACATCGTATGACCCACTAATAGAAAACCTTGGTAACTGCAGATTTAATCTCCTGTTGATCAAAGAAAACAAAAGAGCAGTGAGCCCTTTCAGCCTCGTTTCAACCAGCAGGGTGGGTAGCACGCAACTCAGTGACACTTGAAAGCATTCTTTTGATTGCAAATTTGTTTGATGGTAGCCTTTGTATTCTTTGAGCGATTTTGGCATCCTTAGAGATGCACCATCTTATTGTATCTACATTCTGTATTTGATTTTGGGAAGAGAAACAAATTTCTTCATTGCTGTTCTTTCATCCCAGCGCCGCATTTGCAGCTAGTAGAGTTTTTTGGCTAGAGGGTTACAGAGAGTAAGGAGACTACTAGTGGAAAGCCTAAAGTAAGGGAAAAGGAGGATAAAATCTAAGACATGGTGAAGGAAATGGATCATGTTAACACCATGAAAGAAGAGGTATGGAGTCAAAAAGTAGCCAAGCAGGTCTTGAGGCAGCTGTTAAAATGCTGTGACCCCTTCTGTCAGGTTACAGAGCCTGCAGTTTCTTTGTGATTATGCTCTGCTCTGACTCATTTGGGGAATTGCTTAGAACTTCCCTTTATGAAATCAGGACATCACGTCCAGTAGGAGCTGATCTGAAATTGGCATTTTCTCTTAAAAACAGCAATGTGTCCTCAAATATAGCAATCCATATACCTAGAGTTACCTGGTCACAAGTTTGCTATCCCATTTACAAACAGTTTCCTTGGAGAGAGCATCTTCCACTTGCTTCATCTTTCCATCATCAGGCAGAATAAGCAATGCTCGTGCAGTGCCCTGGTAAGGCAGCTCTACCACCACACAGGAAAGATCCTGGTCATAGTAAATGTTTGAGATGCCATCACGCTGCATCATGTTGACTCTAACAGATGCATTTGTGCTCACAAAAAAATCATCCTCATATGTTCGCAAAGGATCAAAAGACTTTTCCCAGGCAGCTAATGGGGAAAAAGAGATGTTATTGCACTCAAATGTGAAGATCATAAAGAATGGGCCACCTAAATTAGATCAGCTTTAGTGTAGAACACTGGAGGTAAATTGATGGGAGAAGAGGCTCACTAAATCAGTTCAACTTTCTCCATAACACATAATAAAGCACTTTAGCTGTGCAGTAAGCTCATCATAGTTAGTGTGAGCACGTCATGTCTTGCTGAAGAACAACCAAAGGCTGATGACCAGTTGAGAGTCCTTCTTCTACTGTAACCCTATGTGAGGCCTTTTATGCCATTTAAATGCAATCACTTAAGCAATCAGTCACAGGACCTCCTTATGCCTTTTCTCTTAGGCCATACCCCATGAGTTCACTCAGCCTGGTGTGGAATTCATCAGCAATTAAAGAGTCCTAACACTTGAACAAGGCTCCAGAAGCACAGACCTTCAAGATGCTATGTCCCAGGTTTTCATGCAGAACACCTAGTAGATCTACCATAAAACTGGGGACCCTATGCAAGGATGTCAGTCCACCAAGTCTGACTGGCATGTACAGGCAGCACAGAGATCTTGGACACATCTTTAGTCGTTATGGCCTCAGACCAGTGAGACTATGTGGATCCTTGTCTATGAGGCATTCACTAGAGTGGAACTTCTCTGTCCACAGCTTTCAAGCAAATTGGATCAAAACCAAGAAATCAGTATTTCTCAACAATCAGATAGTCTGCTCTTGGCCAGACCTAATCTTTACTTCAAAGGTCCTGCATAGTTTAGCTCTTTCCTAAATAATCACTTTGGTAATAAATCATCAGAAGTTCCCCAAAATTTTTATTCTGTATCAAAACCATCTATTGTAATATTATGTTAAATATCTTACCTTTAAAATAAATATAGTTAACAAGAACCAGTACAGTACTTGGATCAAGATTACCAACTAATTCACGAATTTTCCCCTTGGTTTTCTCCTCTACATATTTATTGATTTGGTTCTTAGTTTCTTCTGGTTTATGAAAATCACTAGAAAAAAAATCTGCATCATAAAATTGTTTGGTATTTTGTAAAAATGATTCCTGTGGTTCATACTCAGTAGCTGTAAAAAGGGCATTCCCTATATTTAATGTGATATTAACATCAGCACATCTCAGTACTGACAAAACTTTGTGAAAACTTTCATGTACATCATGCATTTGAGTCTCTGTGATGTTGTCAAAGCTCAGTCCTTCAAAAATCTGAGACAATGTGGTTGACTTAGCACCAACAGCAAGCATGGCAAAGGCAGTGGAGATGCTCACAGGAGAAAAGAAAACATTTTCATCAGCTTCTTTTGATGTAGCCTGCTTGTAAAATCTAAATACAAAATCTGCATAGTTAGAGCCTTTCTTGTCACAGCTATATGTTAATAAATTTTCTCTTCCATCATGCAGATTAGTATTATTGACTTCACGGCAAATGTCTTCAGGGCAGCAATGGGTTACAGCACAAAGAACAGCAAGGAGTAAACACAGGCACAGGAGACACTTCATCTTCTTTTCAAATTATTCTGTCACAAAACAAATAGTCATTAAATGAGCAGATGGTAATGACGTGCTTCATAGTAAGAAATAATGAATAGTTTGTTAGCATAAATATTACATAGTTCAACTGTAAATATCTAATGTACTTAGGATGCTTAAAGTTCTCATGGACACAATGTCAAATTTATTTAACAAATTCAACCAGGTTGTAGATTAAAATGTCAGGCATAATAAGACCATAATATTCCATGGTAACTGCTCTGAAAAGGCAATACTTGTTTCCATTGGCAATGAAAATATAAAGCTACAGTCCGTAATAATCTTTATTAACAATGACATTATCTTCCCAAAACACTGTCTCTTATAGGGTACGTCTAAGCAAACAAGTTATCACAAGGCAAGACAGGGTGTGCATTTCAAAGACATCAAATACTCCACAGCATCTGCCCAAAAGCTATTGGATAAATGTAGGGAAATGTGAGGCAGCTCACTACTCACTGGAGCTGGGGTAAATTGCCTCACATTCCAGGGCAGCAGCACATGGACAGACAGCTATCATGGACTACGCTGTGCTTGTTAAATTCACACCCCTGTCTGCTTTATGGTTGCTTACTCTCATGGCCAGTTACTGGCCACAGCTGATAAGTGATGGAAGAAGGTCATCTACATGAACTTCAAGGCAAAATTCAAGGCAAAAGCCTGGAGCATCCTGTGCCATGACAGCAGTGCACACAAAGATGGGCACAATGACATGTGGCAAGCAGCAGGTTTGCTTCAGATAATGAGGTGGATGTTTGGAATGAAGGAATTCTCCTTTTGGAGGAGCTGCAACAAGTGCTTGTAACTTCTTAAATGGTGGTTTGCCCCTCACCATGGGTTAACCTGCATGGGATGTGGGAAGGACCTGGGTCAAAGAGGAAGAGGAGTACTCATCCCATTTGGAAATCAAAGGACACAGATTAATTCCCTTGGAGATGACAAGTTTCTTCATTATGCTTGTTCTCTTAAAGCTGACATGATATATTTCATATGAGCCCCCTGCTCTCCACAAGAGCTGGAACAAGTCTCTGGTTTACTGAATTCGGTTCCCTGCAGTTCTGGGGAGACATCTCATAGAAACCCTCTTCAGAACTGTAACAAGCTATCTATGCAAATAAGCTTTTTGCCCTCGCAGCTTCTGCATGAAAACATTTCTAGAACTTTTCTACAGTCATGGCTCCCCTTCTTGTTTCCAGCCAATACAGCCTGTTTGTATCTTTTTCTTTCAGGAATGTATTTCCCATGTCCTGCCACAGCAAAATTCTCTTGGTCCTGCATTCACCCCTAGATGTGAAAGATGACTGCATATACTATCTAAAGATTTAGAGTTTCGGAGGGCAGCCCAAGTTCAAGGATTCTTGGTGATTAACCAGTTGTTTTGTTTTTGTATTGATAGTCTTGTTTTCATAGCAAACATATAGATAGCTGTGTGTTCTCATACTTGCTAGGATCTGAGTATGCTGAGTCTGCCTGAGATCAGCCAGGGCCCACTGCAGTGACCCGCAGTAACAAGTGGTAATACTATTTTTGAATTTCCTTAAACTAAAAGATGAAGTATGGCCCTAGATAGGAATATGATTCAACTATTTACATCTCTTTTAAGCAGAACTCTGCCTCTTCTTCAGAGCCAAAAAATAAAAAAAAAGAATGGAAAACCCAAACAACACTTATGCACTACAGAAAGAAAAGAGGAAATAATATAGTACAAAAGGTGTCTTAAAGTATTTGATGTTTAATATATCATAGTCTGTTTTTCTCTAGTTGTTTGAGATATTGCAAACTTAAGTGAGAAAAAAAAGAATAGTTTTTTCTGTCCATGATTACTTCCTGTGTCCATACAGAGCTTAGCCTAAATTTTAAAGAATTTCTGAGGGAAAGAGTATGGTTTGGGGTTTTTTTTCGGCAGCAAGCTTATATTAGGCATGGCTCTGTTTTCAACTTCTGCTATAACAGATCAGTTAAAAAACTCCTCCTGGTATCATAGCTCTCTACAGAAATCTAAAAAAGAGTACTTCCATCAAAAGCTGGAAAACACTGAATATTGTCATCAAGTTTTCCTCATATACTCTTCCCTTTAGAGATGAAAATCACCTTAATTTCAACATTTTGAGATTAGAAACCTTCTGACACCATTATTTTTCTTAACATTTCAAAGCTGAAGAAATTGGAAGAGCCTTGTTAAATCTGGAAGTACTTTTTATGCAAATTGGAAATTCAGAAAATAATTCTCTTCCAGACCACATATTAGTTTGTCTATGGGAATAAAAGGGGCAATTAAATTTAAATTGTGGCCTTCCACCCACCCCCTACACTTACCCCAGTCCTAATTAGAGAGCCTTAGCAATTCAATTGTTCCTTTATAAATTAAGTCATCAGAAGAGTTTTTAAATTGGACCTGGTTGTTCAGTCGCTAGTGGGATTATTCTAATTTTGAGTCACTGTGAAGGCTGTTTCCAACCTGAAAGGTGATTACATCAGTATTCTGTTTTAACAAGTACTTAATAAGTCCCCATGACTTCAAAGGGTTTTTTAGTTTGATTTCAGTCTAAGCGTATTCCCCCAGAACAGCAGGTCTCACTGGTCCCTTGCACATCTGCTTGGTTAATATTTCATTGCAACATCCACACAGAACCAAATCACAAGCAGACAAATGAAATTAACCTGATATTAAAATTCCAATGACTGCAGAAAGCATCATTTGCAAGTCTCTAAGAAAAATGCATGTGTAGTACTTACAAAATCAAAAGCCCCGTTGCATTCAGCTGACCATGCTGTTCCCCACACTGTTACTTATACTGCTACATCATCTTCTGCTTAAGTAGAGATGTTAAACATTACACAGACCTGATAAAAATTAGAGCCAACCAAAAAAAAGGAGGAAACAAAGCAAATATTGATGAAACAGGGTTCGCAAGGATCATCTCTGTTATTCAGCCAAAGAAGCTGGCAATCTTCAGCCGTTTCGATAGTAGCTGTGACATCCTCTCTGTTGCCTCTGACCATGCGGAGGAGCTGAAGTGCAAACGTTGTGTGATTAGGACCCTACTGGAAACCGGGAGGTTGTGCCTGGAATCACTAGGAACAGGTGCTAGCTCTCGGTGCCAGAAGTCAGGCTTTCTGTGCCGTGATAAAGCACACATGGAGCTGACAGCCACATATCACATCAGCTTGGTGCTCTTCGAAAATCTATCCAGAGACAAATCTTCTGCATGATCCTCAGCCTGTATATGGATGACAAAGTAATTGCCTGTACCTTCTCACTCTGTAGCTTAATACCACGGAGAGGTTATGCGACAGACATGTTTCCATGATGGGTTTCCCACCCTGGCTGATGTGGTCCCTTCATCTATCTCAGTTCTGTGTGCATCTCAGTTACTGCCTCGGGCAGGTGGTGGGAATACAAGTAGCAGGCTGTTTACTCCCACACATTTGCATACTGCATGTGCGCACCCACTTCTCACTCTCCTTGCCCTCTCACACACTTTTAAATTGTTCAGATGAAAACAAGTGCTGCTTCTGTCTGTTAACTTTTCCCAATAGGAATGAAATGCTGATGGATCGAGATGACTGAATTTTTCCAGTTAACAAGAAAGACCATGACTGAGTGGTGACATGAAATACATTTCCCCATTAGTGATGACTCTTTTCTTTGTACTTGTTTACTCACATGTATAATTTTGTTGTTACAAACATAGATAAACATGGAGACAGAATATAGATAAATATTGTCTGGACACTCCCCTTCTTTGTTTTCCTCTATATTTCTTCCCCTCTCCCCGCTCCCCCCTTCCCTTGTAACTTGTTCCTTCTAAACCTGGCTGTAAATGTCACAAGCACAGAGATTATTTTACTCATCAAAGCCCAGGTGAATAACAGGTCATGGTGGTCAAGGACGAACTGTGTTACAAAATGGTTATAAGCCTCTTGTTTTCTCTTTCATTTGTGTGCCTTATAATTACTGTTTTGTTTTTAATAATGTTAAGCTATACTTTAACAAGGCATTTCCTTACTATTTCATTATAGCAGCAGAAATAAGGTGCTACAGCAGCCTGAAACTAAAACGATGAGCAGACAGACGCATGCATGCCAGGTGTACCACACACTGCCACGAGCCATGACAGTCCCTCCTCCCTACTGACCACAGTTTCAACTCTAAGTCATGAAACCATGTTAACCAGCTTCATACTGATCATTTATCTACTGAACTAGATCTTTTTCTCTACTATTTATTTTTAATAGGAATAGAAGCACAGAATATGGAAAGAACCAAACAGATGTGTTTTATATTCCTTCTGATAAAACCATGAAGTCGACATTGCCTGAGTCCATGTTACTGCTGTATAGTTCATGTAGATCAGTTTCTATACCACACCCCAGCTCAAATTTTGACATCTTTAGAAGAAATAGAGCCATATATTCATTTCATGCATTTGCTAACATCTTGCGAACATCTTCCTGACAGTTTGTTTTGTTTTGAGTAGAACATTCCAAAGCAGGCTTAAAGAGTTCTTAATTAACCAATAACTGGTATATTCATTGACAAAAGAACCACTCAACTTGTCTTGTTATCCTTCTACACCTTAGGTAAGGAAATTAGAGTTTTTGTGTCAATTTAGCAACAATAAAAGCTCTTCTGGGATTATGGCTCACAGACACACAAGTATCAAATATCAAAAAAATTTATACCTATAAATCTAGTATGTCATAACTTACACAAAGACTTTTTAGTGCAAAGAATATAGACCACAAGTATATTGACAGATCAGCAATATGAAGGAAACTGAGTATGGAATTAGGAAGGAAATGGACATTGCCTTCCCCTCCATTTCCTTGCTGATAGTCTTGAGTTATGTAATAGTCTTTGGGAAGGATCAGGCAGTCAGAGTACAGGGAAAATTGCTACGATTGGAGATGTATGCATGTCTGGTGAACTATATTTTTTCTAGTCTGGATGAGGTATATTATGAAGAATAAAGGCACAATCTGCTCCCAGGGGTCATGCCATGCTTTCAATATTTCTTGGAGAATCTCCTCTACTGTCTTGTCAGAAAGACAAAATTCAGTGGTTTAGAAAGGGTCTGTGAAATTAGGATGAAATATAGTCTATATATAGTGAAGAAAACATGCACAAGGAGGGGTAAATTCTGTTCACAAAACTTTTTTTCATTTTAATTAGCATGATTCATAGGAACTAAGTAGAGAACAGGGATGGGAATTTTAAAAAAATTACCAATGGCAATGACCAATAGTGAACACTCATCATAATTTTTCAGTTTGAAAACCAGTTCCAGTTGCAAAGTATACACTAAATGTAGCAGGTGTGTTACATGTATAGTGCACCAATAACAACTGAACAACTGAATCCCCTATTGCTGCTTCAGTGTGCGCAGGTTGGCGGGTATGACACAGGAACCACAGCCTCCTGTAAAAGGGGCAGGAAAGTAGTCAGGTTGCTCTAACATTAGAAACCTTTATTTAGGCCCCAGAATCCTTCCAAAGAAGGCTGATTTTTCATTATTTCTACATGTAACAGCTTTACCACGGATTTTCTTTTCAGACCTGAAGATTTCTGTAACACTAATATTAGTAATGAAAGAGCTACCAAGATTTTAATATCAGGATGATTTCCATCTGGGATATTGTGAAAGAATAGTATGCATTCTGCTTTCTTTTCCTTCTAACAGCCAAAATAGATGACAAAATAATCTTATTGACCATAAAGATCTCCAATATCTTTCATTGGCCATGTACTGCTCAGGATACTGGACTGATTTCAGGCTGGGATCATAGCCTGATGAGAGAACCAGTGGACTGAAAATTCAGGATAGATGGCTATCTCTGTTGAGCAGCTCAGTTTTGACCTTGGGAATATCACTAAAACTAATAAGCTTCAGTTTTCTCATTTGTAAGATAAAAATGATGCATCTAACTTCCTCACTGAGATTAGATGCTGTGAAAATAAAAAAATACTTTCAAAGGTCTTGAGCATTGCTTTAGCTCTTTACTGAGTTTAATGAAGACAGGATCATTTTTTATCAATTTTATTCCATGGCACCTCCCTTGGTAACAGTGATGCACAATTTGAAAATCTGTGGTCTGCAGGATGCAGCTTTATACAGCTTCAAAGTGATATTTGTGAAGTTTCCTCAATTGCAGGCTTCCATAAAAAGTCTTCTGGACTTTACAGAAAGTGTCTTCTTTCCTGGTGTGCTTAGCACTTGTATTCAAGGGGTGGTAGTTACTGAGGTGCATTACAGCATGGGGACAGGTGATTAAGCACACCCAGGTATTAATAACCTGTATGCTCCACATGACACTGTGCATGCCAATCCTTATACCAGGCATTTTTCTTTCATGTCTAGAAAATGCAAATATCTGTTGCTAGCACCTACATCATAAAAATCTTACACAGGAAAATAGAGAAGGATAAGACCATTATGCTCACTGAAATTTTTTTTCATCTTTCAGTTTGACCCAAGCATCATGCCAGCAGGGATTGTTTCACCTGAACCTCTTAATCTATTACCCATCCAGTCCTGTGCTTTTAAAATCATATTGTTTACCTATGGTAAGGCACTGAACTCCTGCTCTGACTATGTAAGCTGAGAGAGGAAGGATGGTCAGTCTTAGTGAGTAGATATAAGCAGCCCAGAAGCTAGGTTTCTGCAATGTGTACCTGTGACTGAGCTGAGAAGGGAAGCAGAAACTCCCAAGTCCCAACCCAATGCTTTGTAACTACTGGTCTGTCCTTCTTTCCTAATAATGTTCTTGCATTAAAGAAAGAAAGGAATTAATCAATTAATTATGGGTTCCCAACAGCAATATAGTACTTAAAATTTTAATAAATGTGTGTCTATACAACATGAAAATATAGTTAACAAGAACCATCCCAATGAGTAATTCAAGACTTAAGCAACTAACATTATTCTGACAGCCTTCATTAAAAAGTTCTTCTTCACCTTCCCATTTGGTCCACTGACCCTGCTATCTGGGACCATCTCATCTGAATTCTTTACCTCCTGTGTACTCCTGAGTGATACTGAATCAAATGTCTACCTTTAATCACGCAGCTGATCAAGCAAGGTTGATCAAAGTGGATTGAGGTAAACAGTAATGACATTATTCTGTGACTCAGAAGCTCAGCTATCCAAGCACACCATATGGATTTTGGCTAACGCTCGAAATAAGGACCCAGAAAGTGGTCTTGCAAGCCGCAAAGTCAATTTACCTTGTTTATTACACCGTGTCATTCTCCCTACTCATACAGAACAGCTCTGTTGAAAATGAGGGTACAAACACAGGAATCCACCAGGGAACAAGTGCAGAAGGGAGGCAGGTCTCAATTTTATTTTGAATGGATATTGAGTAGATTCGATTTTTCTGTGGCCACTGCTTTTAACCATGTTGGGAGAAGATTTAGACCAACTCCACATAGCTTTTAAATATCATATTCTAGATCAATATGCAGATAAGTTAAACAAAGCCATTTTTCTATGTAATCAACCACAAGCATCTCAAATCTGTTACTTTTAACAGCAAAACTGTTGGAACTGTGACAAAACTTCCCTAATCCAAACCTGACAATACCCTGTCTAGTGTTGTCTCCTACCTACTCCTCTGACATTCTTTTCCTGCCTTTCCTCACACCACACAGAGTCACTTGCAGACCGCTCTCATCTTGGCACACCATTCCTCTACTCCTGCTTCCTCCATTAGCTTGGAGAGCAATGGCAAATAGAGCCTGTTGAAGAATTATAAAGGAAGGCATTCCCAAAGTAGTCACAGGAAGACTCTTCATTGAAACTCAGCCTTTGGGGACCAGGGAAAGCCCAGACTGGTTTTCACAGAATACCCAGGTGTCTTCTTGCATAGAGCAGCAGAGCATTAT
Source organism: Aleadryas rufinucha (assembly GCA_013397815.1). Classification (NCBI taxonomy): domain Eukaryota; kingdom Metazoa; phylum Chordata; class Aves; order Passeriformes; genus Aleadryas; species Aleadryas rufinucha. The sequence goes on along the minus strand of VZTH01017365.1, from coordinate 560,474 downwards.
GGCACACCTAGGGCCGGGGTCAGCAAGAGTGGGGCTCAGCCGTAGAGAGCAAAAAGGTTAATCAGGTCACAAGAACTTCTAGGTGACGATGTCCTGCTCTTAGGTTCATTGATCAACCAGTGAGAGTATTTTTTTTTTTGATGATGCAATGTTTTTAAATTAATGCCTTTGGTAGAACTTAGGTGGGTGGGGATTATGAAAACCAGTTTGAACTGGTCTCTGGCCTTTGTGAATGCTCCGACTCTCATACTAATGATGATTGAATTAATCTCTTAACAAACACGTTTGTTTTTCTAATTCGCCTCCACACACATAATTACTATAGCTCCAAACCCAACACCCAAATATTACAGCAGAGATGGCCCTTAGTCTTCCCTGATCTCTGGAAATCTCTGAACTATTGAGATCCTTCCTGAAGTAATTTCTGAAGCATGGTGAATAGGGTCTCCTCACCAGAAACAGAATCCTGCAAGCCAAGACTATGTCTAAGAGGATTCACTGTCTACAAAGGAGGAAATTTTTTACCAGCATGTTCTAAACATATTTCTATTCACAGTTTAGTGTAAAAGTAATTATTTTTACTACTGTTCTGTAGGCATTCAGCGGCCAGCCAAAGCTAAGAAGTCCCTAAATCCTTTGAGCTGGAGGTCCCTATTTATCTTTGATGGTAGTAGGGTTATACTCAAGCTATAATTTCAGTGTTCTACTACTTATAACCTACTTCACAAATGCTCAACTTTTTTCCGCACCTGAGAAACTTTCCTAGATTGCACAAGTACCCAGATTCTTCCTGTAGCCCTTAATGTTCCAATTAAAAATCCTTTCTCAGTAAAACTTCTTGGAAGTTGTCTGAGAGAGAAATTTCCATGTAAGAAAGCAGAGTCAGAGAAACCTTAACATTTTCATGGATATTTGACTTTGTCAACATTTTGAAAGAGAAATGATCAAAATGTTCCATGCTAATTTTTTATTTTATAAGATAATATGAAGTGATACATTTTTCTACTATTTAACAATAAAATGGAAAACAAAATTCAAAACAATTTTTAGGCAACTTGCTGAGAATTTAATTTTTTGTCACAGCTTGTGGAAAACTCAATGTAATGAAATTTCTCTTGGGAGAGAAAGGTAATTTATTTTGTATGAAGAATATACAAATAAGGAACTACGGACATTATTTAAAGGCAATTGTACAATAGTCTGACTGGAAAGAAAACAATTGTTTACAAGAAAGTTTCGATCGTGCACTCAGTTTTTCAAGTCAGGATGGAAAATCCTCTGCATCAGTTGGAGAGGGCCTGAGGAATGAGGATATCATTATTTTGCCACTCATAGTTTTATTCTCATTTGCCTTTTATTGTGAACTAAAACCAGATTTATCATATACTCTAAGGCAATAGATGTCAAAGAAAAACAACTTTAGAACTGGTATACTGAGAGTAATTCACATTAAAAAATAAATTTTATTCAATTTTGCTATGAATTTTATGGGAAAAACCGACAACCAATGAAAAATTCCTATTTTAAAAAAAATATACATACATTTGATGGAGAAATAAAAGAAGAAACCACAGAAACATTAAATAAGAGAAATAATATATCTGGTTAGAATCTTTGTGAAGGTTCACTGGTAAATAACAAGGCATTCATGTGATCGTAAGAAGTATAATTAATGTAAAAAGACCAAAACTGCAAATATGAAGACAAATGTAAATTCACCTACTTCAATCATTCAAAGTGATAAAAAGACCCTTTTAAGCTCTCGAAAAAAACACACTTCTTTTTTTTTTTATAATGAATGCTCCTAAACTACTGATTCATGTAAGTTGGCTTAGAGTTTTAGTAATTTCCTACTGAACCATTGAGCTGATAGAAGTGTTGCTGTTAACTGAGGAAATATAAATGCCCTAAAAGGTCTTGGACACCCTTGAGCACAGCAAAAGGGAAAAAAACCACATAGACCTTGGCTGTAAGTAGAGCCTATAGATGCACAGTAGAATACATATCTAGTGTATATATACGCATAACCCATCCTATAAGCCACATAAAATGGGCACCCTCAGCTTAGACTAAAGATTCATGTAGTTCAGTAGCCAGCATACCCTGTGGGCATATCATGGAACAGGGGCACACGGAGGTTTCCTTTCTCTCTCTCCCTTTCTTTGTATCTCCTACTGTTTGGTTTCGTTTGTCCTTGTCACTGAGCACAGGAAAGATATATTCAGTGGCCTATCCAGCATCATTGCAAAATCTCTGTCCTGAGTGGCAATGACTAATCTGAGACCATCATGCCAAGTATAAACCAAGGGCTTTTTTCCTTGTGTTCTTTGCCTTGTGTTTAATGACAATGATTCTCCTCTCATCAGCCAGTCACTGTGTACAGTGAGATCCTTCCCAATGAACAAGGTGAAACCATCAGCAAAATGTGTCATGTCACAATTTATTAAAGTCCCACATAATCTCTGACTTCTCGGAATAATGCACGCTTGAACTCATTGCTTATGAAGGGTATTCCCTCCCTACCAGTGCGCGATTGTTTTTAGCTCCTGTCCTGAGGAATCTTATAAGTTTTCAGAAGTATGTGACATATACCAACCAAACCATTATAATACATGGACATGTCAACTCTTTCAAAGAATTCTTTGGTGAAGGATTCTGGCTACTGCTGTAAAAGACAATGGAATGTTTCTATAAATATATTAGCAATAAGCAGCTAAAGAGAATCTCCATCCTTTATTGGATGCAAGAGGGAATATTGTGACAATGGATGAAGAAGAGGCTGAGATTCTCAGTGCCTTCTTTGCCTCAGTTGTTAATAGTCAGACCAGTTGCTCACAGGGTACCCAGACCCCTGAGCTGCAAGGCAGGCACAGGGGGAAGAATGAAGCCCCCATAATCCAAGGGAAAATGGTCAGCAACCTCTTGCACCACTTACATACACACAAAGGTACTGAGGGAGCTGGTGGAAGAGCTCACCAAACCACTTTCAATAATTTATCAGCAGCTCTGGCTCTCAAGGGAGGTCCCAGACGAATGGAGGTTGGCAAATGGGCTGCCCATCTACAGGAAGGGCCAGAAGGATGATCTAGGGCACACAGAACAGTCAGCCTGACCTCATTGCCAGTGAAGGTCATGGAGCAGATCCTCCTGAGTGCCATGACACGCCATGGAGAGGACAACTGGGTGATCAGGCCTAGCCTGCACAGGTTTATGAAAGGCAGGTCCTGCTTGACTGACCTGACCTCCTTCTCTGACAAGGTGACCAGGTGAGTGAATGAGGAATGTCTGTGGATGTTGTGTACCTGGACTTTAATAAAGCCTTTGAAACTGTCTCCCAAAACATCAACTCAAAACAACCATCTGCAAAGCTACAGGCTAGGGGCAGAGTGGCTGGGAAGCTGCCCAGCAGAAAAGGACCTGGCAGTGCCATTTGACAGCAGCTGAACCTGAGCCAGCTGTGCCCAGGTGGCCAAGAAGGCCAGTGGCATCCTGGCATTCTGTGTCAGCAATAGTGTGGCCAGCAGGACCACGGCAGGGATTGTCCCCCTGTACTCAGCACTGGTGAGGCCACACCTCAAATCCTGTGTTCAATTCTGGGCCCCTCACAAGAAGAAAGACATTGAGGGGCTGGAGCATGTCCAGAGAAGGGCAATGGAGGTGATGAATTGTCTAGAGAGTCGTATGGGGAGTGACTGAGGAGGCTGGGGTTGTTTAGCCTGGAGAAAAGAAGGCTGAGGGGGGACTTTATCACTCTCTACAACTCTCTAAAAGGAGGAAGGAAGGTGTAGCCAGGTGGGGGTCAGTTTCTTATCCCAAGTTACAAGTGATAGGACAAGAGGAAATGGCCACAAGTTGCTCCAGTGGGGGGGTTTTAAATTAGGAAAAACTTCAAGGAAAGGGTTGTCAAACATGGGAACAGGCTACCCAGGGAAGTGACTGAGTCATGACCTCTGGTAGTATTTCGTAGATGTGTGGATGTGTCGCTTAGCGACAGGGTTGGACTTGACAGTTCTGGATTAAGGGCTAGAGTTGATCTTAAGGGTCTTTTCCAACCTAAAAGGTTCTATGTTTCTATGACAGTCATGTTTATTATTCAATATTTTGTCATACTTATTAATAGAACTACAAATTCAATAGTTTCAAAAAAACTGAAGGTGAACTAACTGTTCTGCACTTCAGACGCTTACCTGCATATTTTTGAAAAATTGAACATCACATTTGTCACTTCCTATTACTGTGGTTTGGAGACAATTTAACTGTTGCATCAGTGTGGAAAGCTTAACATTTTTCTTCTTGAGACAGCTAAGTGCTCTTGCATGCCTACTAAACAATCAGGGTAATTTGTTATTACTTGCTCTTTGACTACATTTTTTCCCCCCCGAATACTCTTCTATTGTTAGTTCAACTTGGAATAGTGGTTTAAGCTCAAGCACTGCAAAGGAAGCACATGTGCAATGGATTGAGCTTTTCTGTTTTGCCAGTGTCCCCCTTGAACACTTCTTTTACACTTTGAACATCTACTGGCCCCTCAGGCTATTTGAAATTATCTTTTTGAAAAATAATATATTATTTTGTGGCATGACTTCTGCAAGTTTCTTCCCCTCAAAGTTTTCCTTGTCTTTTCTAATTACAGTTTTAGATTTAATGTTCTGGGATTGTTCTTTTTGGCAGGGGGGCATTCCCTGATCTGATAATGACTTCTACTTCTGAAATTTTTCTTTTTAATTCTAGTTTAGTTTTCAGTGAGAAGATGCTTTTCTGTTTTTTCCTTTTCAAGTTAGGGTTTCTTGGATTTAATTCCAAATGCATTGCTGTACATTTTTAAAGGAAAGCAAGCTGCAAGATCTGGTTAAGTCAGAAAACTATCTGTGACCTAGGAAAATCTGCAGTGCCTTTAGATTGGTGTGGATTACAAGTATCTGTAAGAAACTGTAGAAAAGTACCCTGTCTAGGTTTGCTGTGGATCCAGTGATGTAGGCAAATTTAGTACACCTAATTTTCTGTTTGGGAAACACTAAATTTATTATTGCCTTATTTGAATGCCATAGAGATGAGTTTTTCTTCACTGTGATTTTAATTTGGAAGTGGGTTCCTCTACAGAAAGCTGACTGCTTCTAAACATTTCTCTTGTTTCCCTGTTGTAATCTATTAAAACCCAAAAATGGGTTTGTTTGTGGAATAACAGGAACAACAACTCAAAACACATGCCAAGACTGACAACATAGCTATTGGAGGGACTCAGAGCTTTTTAGAAGAGATGAGAAGATGCTACACACAGAAGCTACACGCTAGAAGCAGCACACTTTCTAAAGGCTTTGAAATAAACATCTTTGCTTGAAATGAATGCCCAGCCTTCCCAAAAGGTTCTCTGCCTAGCAGAGATAACCTACTGTTTATTGCTCAGGCTTTCTGAAACTCATTACTGGCATTACTGAGCTGATCTAATGTATATGAGCAGTAAATTAATAATTATTTTTTGGCACTCATCAAAAAAGAAGCTGTTTGAACCATACTTAAGTGTTAAGTCTGAATTATAGAAGTAAAATAGCAAAATTAGAAACTTTTTTATGTCATGTTTATTCATTGTTGTTGTTCTACCATAGTACATTTGTCTGCATATTTCAAGGCTGTACAAAGACTGGTGTAAGTGCTTAATACCTATTAACAGACTAACCCACTTCAGTCAATAATTTACCCCTCCTGCAACCAGAGATCAGACATATACCAGGAACATGAGCAAAGAAATAAAATAATGATAGATGTTGTAAAAACCAGAAGAAAAAAAATAGATAGGAAAGTGAACAAGGAAATAAAATAAGCATGTTCATTATGAATGTGACTGATTATTTTGTCTCTTAATAGTGAAAACAGCTCTTTGTAATATTGTGGCTATACTAACCATGAAGCGGATGAGAAAAGGAGTACCAATGTTGTATTACTGGACAGTCTGGGCACAGAAGGGGTTATATCAAGAGACATGGCAAGTGCCGCTGATGGGGTATGGGTGTTATTGGTAGGGTGCTTGATCCTACAAACAATACTGGAATGGCACTCACTAACATGGCTAATCTCCCAGTTACAGAGAGTAATGGTACAGGCACTGGCACCAGGGGGAGATGGCTTATGCTTCCTGCTGCCTGGGAACTTCTAGAAGCTACTTTAGGTGCAGGCATAAGCTAGAAGTAGTCTTCTGGCTGCTCTGAGCTGTATTGATTCACAATGGCTGGCTCCAGGGTACCAAACTGCAGGGATCAGATCTACCTCTTCTTTTCTTGGATCAAATTCTTAGAACCTCTAAAGTTTGCCCTTGGAATGACTCTAGACTGCAGATTTCACAGAAATAGTAGGTAGGGCAGTATATATCTGCAGGGGAAAAACACACCTTCTTTGAGACACCTATGCAGCAGCCAAGCTGGGACAACAGCTGACAGCAAGGGTGTCAAAGACTCACTGGACAACAATGGTACTAAGCAAGGTAATAAGCATTATGCATGTTAAGGTCTATGCTAGTTATGAACTTCATGTTGGTAGGAGAATGGACACAAATAGTAAAGTGACGTAACTTGTACCTATTTGTCAGTCAGCATGAAAAAAATAGGAGAGAAGGCAGCCATGAGGGAAGAAGCAGACATACACAACCCTCTCCACCCACATGCCCCTCATCTTCCCTGCTAGAAGATGTATCTATGCTGTCAGTATCACACAGGCCTATTTTGTCCCAGAGCTAATGACAGTTCTGCATGAATGCAACCTTCTTTTAAAAAAAAAACAAAAA
>VZTH01017365.1:490320-553674 GCA_013397815.1 Aleadryas rufinucha | reverse complement strand
AAAAAAAAAAAAAAAAAAAGAAGCAAGGCCCAAACAAACATGCAACTATGACAATTTAAATTGATGAAGAATCTCATCTACAAAAAACAGTGAATAACATCAGTCAAGAGGTGGAGAGCCCCTCTGTAGCCATGCCATACTCATCAAGGTCTAACACTTGATTTAAGAGTGGTCATCACCACATACCTAACTTGTACATTAACTTAATCTTTTTTCAGAGGGTTCACAATTTTTCCCATGAAGAGTATAGTGTTCTCCATAGTTATGACCATTAGGAAGGGCCTGTTGAATACAACTGTAACTGGGACAGACATAGGCACTATTTCCATGACTGTTGCAGCTGCTGCTTCGGTGCCAGTCTCATCCACCTTTACCACAGCCTTATGAATAGCCTGTGAAGAAACAGACATTTTAGAAGTCAAGGGAGTACAAAACTAGTCACCTAAAAAACAATGAGAATTAAAAGTGCCTGAAGAAGTTACTGGTAAGAAACAAACATCAGATGGACAGGTGTGAATCCGCTGCTTAAAGACAGCAAAGTTAGGAGAAAAAAAAATCAGCAAGCTACATACAGCACAGCATTCTAGCCCCAGTGGAGGAGCGTGTCCCTGCTAGTGAAAACATTTGCTTTGTTTCTTTTCTTATTCCTTGCATCCACTCATGCACATCTGTACAGCTAGACCAAATGTTAAGAGCGACTAAGATCATATTTAACTGTGTATTAGAAGTTCATATAGTTGAAGAAATAACATGCCGACTAGCACAGTGAACAGAAATTTGAAATTATGTTTCCTATGTTTCTTCATGTTTTGGGAAAAATGGGGGCAAAGATGAAGGGCCAGAAATGGAGGGTTAAAGCAGAGAAACACAAAAGTTTTACCTTCCAATATCAAGACACTGACAGATCCTTATTCACTAATGTCCACTTGAGGTCATGAGGGCAGTTGTTTTCTTCATTAGACAATTAACTTTGCACTGATAATCAGCTTTAAACTCTAGGTTTATTGAACCATGACCTATCTGTAGCTTTTGCCTGGGCCTGGCAGTCATTGTTCATATGCTTGAAGCCAAATGTTTGCAATAACTGCATTTTCCTTTCCCCCAAACAGTCTAAAAGCAAGCAATGTTGTTCCTCTCCCCTCACCTCCATAAAATACAAGCAGTGATACACCCTACAGCTCCCTACTTGCCCACAAGCAGGCTAAAGAACAACACAAGCAGCCATGCAATGACTGTAACAACACCCTGCAGGAAGGTACCAAGGTGTGGATAGATGATGATTTGGTCATATCTGTTTTATAAGGTTGCCCCATGCAGGTCAAAATAACCTAGATTAAAAAATTACAGACTTGTAACTTGCTCCAACCCAATTGCACATACAGTGCAAATAACACAGACAAAATACTCTGTATGCCATCAGCTGCCTTTTCATGTGAAGTAAAGCCTCATTACATGAGTTTTGCACCGTGAATAGCTGTACAGGAAGTGATGCAAGTACAGTAACCATGGGCCCATAAAATTAAAAGCAGTATGACTTACCTGGGAAATTCTGTGCTGGGGCTGCCCAGTGATCCCAGAGAGGTCAGCCTTATCAGTGAATAGATCCATAATGCCCATTTTATATAAGGTATCTTTTAGGTCATATGTCCCATAAAGTGTGAATTTCGGAAGATGCAGATTTACTGAGCTGCCAGAAAAGAAGTGCAAGAATATGGTGAAACATTTGATCAGTTATCACAGAATGACATAGACTCACAAGAGACAAACTGATTTTGCTTTCTTCCTAAAGACATTTTGCCTGCAGGCCCTCTCCTACATAGGAGATGTACATTTTCAGAAGTTAGGGATGTTTTGTGCAATCTGCTGGAAACACCTTTGTCATGAGCCATTACTGAGGATGCAGAGGATTCACCTTGTGAAAAAAAGATTCCTTTAGGTGTCTCAAGCTGAGCACAAAAAAATCCAACGCATTCAAGTTCACTGGTTACTTTTGGGGAAAAAAATTGGCCTCGTGTATTTATCATATAAAACAGGACAGAGAATACAAAACTATATCCACTGAAGAAGCAGGACAATAGTAAGTAGTGATAGAAGGCAAGGCAAAATAAAAGACAAAAGCACATTTACAGAATGTAGTTAGTCAAAAGATAATTATTTTTCTGTGTCAAGCCCAGTGTCTGACTTACTCAATTTTAAGTGACTAGATTGCTGCTTTCCATAAATTAACCAAAGCTCTATGCTTCTGACTCATTTCTTCCTTGTTTTTCCCGTAAGTGTCTAGCGATTACTTTTCAAAGGCTAAGACCAACATTTACAGCTAGAAGCAGCGTAATGAGACAGGTTAGCGATAGAGCTGACATTAGGTACTATTTTCTGGTGACAAACCAGGGCAACTCTCCAGGGCTCTAGGTCAGGGAGATGTGGAGCACTTAATGAAGCTAGCCAAAGAGAAAGTAATTCAGTGGGCAGGTGGGAAGGAAAAGGCCAACACCTCCTGCATTGCACAGCATCTAATGCCAACTCTGGCTGTATCCAAAAACAAGAGTGCTGGTGGATTTATAACAGGTTGCTGATCTCTTACTTCTCCCTGATTTCAGTCTGTGCTAAATGCTGTCCCGAATGAGGATATGGCTATCACTAAATCATCTGCCTTTCTGTTACCTAAAGACACTCCTTCACAAGCCCCCACTTGCTTCCAATGTAGAGGAAAGGGAAAGCCACAGACAGACAGTAGCAATGCAACCAGCTAAGGGAAGGAGAAGTGGGATACACTTTCCAGAAGTGAAAGTGATATTTTCTCTACAGTTCAGCCATTTAAAAATCTCAGCTGTCTGTACTGGTGACACTTCAGCACTATCCTGTTTGTCAGCCGACAGTAATGAAAGATGTCCTTCACAATACTTCTGCCACTAATATCAACATCAGTTTGCAGGCAGAGAAGAAGGGACAAACATAGGTAGCCCACAGCCTTTAAATTATTCCATATAATACTTTCATTTATTAAGACCTCCCAGAGACTCTCAATTGCTTTAAAAACTAGAGGAAAAAGGAGGAGTTTTTGTCATTATTTTGTAGGAGAGAATGGTTATTCTGAAAAATGGGGAGCAGCATGAAACAAACTTGTCTTTGATAGTGATTCTTTTTCATATTATAAGATGGAGAGAGGAAATACAAATCCCTCCAATTGTATTTAGCATCCGTCTTGATGGTTGTAAAAGCAATTGTTTCTTTGACAAAAATTATACCTAAGTATCTTGATTCACCATTTTATTTGTCCTATAGTCACAAACCGCATAGCTACTCCCAGAAGTTTCAAAACTGTAAAGGTGCACAGAGAATGACACAGCTTTTCCTGGGGGCTTTTTTGTTAGTTTTTTTTTCCCCCATATGAAAAAGAAGTTCTATTCTTTTGAAAATATTTAACAACGAATCAGAGTTAAGAGCATGAAACCAGTTTTGGGTTCCTGCATTCAGATGTAATTTTTGTCTTGAGAAGGGACCATCTAAAACATGATTTTCAAATGTCTATGTGTGAAGGTCACTAACGTGACACATCAAATTCATGAATACAAGGACTTTACTGTAAAGGTGTTGTACCTATGCTTGTACACATATTTTGTGAAAGGCTATCGCCATACATGACACTAAATGTGACGACTCTAAAATTTTTGAAAGCACATAAACTTTCTGCCCTCTAGTCTCAAAGCTACCTTGAATTGAGTGTAGCTTACTCCAATTTTATCTTCCTAAGTCTTCAGAGAGCCCGGATAAGTGGCTCTGCTGTATACCCTTATCATTGATCTTTGTCCTCACAATTGCAGAATGGAAGTTGTTATTTCGGCATTAACTGTACAATTACTGTTAATTTTAATACGCAGAAATTAAGAAAGAGAGAAGAAAAAAGGCTGAAGGGGTAGGAATTTACTTGTAAATAGGAGAAGGCAGAAGACCTCCCCCCAAAAAAGTGAGAAGAGGCCTAAGCCCAAAAACTTGGGCCTATTGAGAGTTGAAGACGGGAAACAAAATGCAGAAATAGCAAAAGTCCTAATCTGTGAAGGTTTTTAGTGTATGCAGTACTGAATGTGAAAACACACTAAAGAGACAGATTCAGCTTTGGTCAGGGGATTTCTTCTGTAGATTAAAGCAGATCTAAAAATGGCATACTGATCCTGTGTCATACCCCAGCACCTTTGTTTCCTTGCCTACCAAGAACGGCAGAATTTTACCTTTTTGTGACTAATGTCCTCCACCTCGACATACGTTCACAAGACAATCTTTTCTCCAGCTTCCTCATTCTTCCTCTATCAGGCAGAATAAAAAATGCTGAAGCACCTCCTTTGTAATCCATTTGCACCACAGTGGAAGACAGCTGCTCATCATAGCCATGCTTGAACAGGCCTATTCCAAACATCATCGGGACTTCAACAGCCTTGTTCCCATTCACAAAAAATTTGCTCATTTTAGTGTATTTTGGATCAAAAGGTTTTTCCCATTCAGCTTGAAATATAAGAGACAGAGTTACAGGATATTTTGAGGACATGAAACCATAGGACATATTAACATAGGACACAATCTTATATGATAGAAACTGGTACATCAGTTTGCATCAGCTTCAAAGACAAACCAATTTGCAATGATCACTTGATCTTATTAAATACTCAGAATAATTCAATACCAACACACAGTAGGTAGAATGTGATGCAAAATCACTCCCTCAGACCTTACAGCAGGCTGCAAAATCCTTCATTTAGATGAGTTATCAAAGGTTCAGCCTTGCACTTTTCCTCCATGATAACAGTTTTGAGGAGCCTGTAAAGCCCTCATATAATGCAGCCTTTATCTAAGCTCAAAAGAAGATTCTTTCATTTCCTTAGGAACCAAAGACCAAAATAGGCCTGTAAAGGGTGACACAAGGGATGAGTTCTCCAGAGAAATTTGGGGATTTGGGTTACTTGCAGAGAGGTATTCATACCTCACATCTGCTGATGATGTATAGAGTCATAAAAAATTTAATTTTACCAGACTGCTAAGTTAAAAAACAAAACAGCAACAGCAGAAATGTTTCCCACTGTCATCTTGACCATATTAAATTTTCAAAGGCTCCTCACTTAGTCATGGTCAAACAAACTGTCTACATTTAAACTCTGAAAGATTCTTATCCTTAGTGGAGAGGAATTTCTAAGCCAGATGTCAGGTAGCCACATCATACGTTTCAGAGGCTGAGCAAATTTTTAAAAGGGGGAAAATTTTGGAGTTTTGGAAGGGTTTCTTTGTTGCTTTTTTTTAATTTTTAAGAAATCTTGTTGTTCTACAGTAAATTTTGCCTTCTAGAGCAAAACTAACATTTTATCAAATGTAATGGACAAAAGTAGAGCAGTGATGCTAAGTAAAATAAGTGGCATCAAGAAAACCATGAAACAAGATGCAACCCCTTTTGACTTCTGATTTCTATTTGAACATTGATTACTAGGCAGTTTGTTACAAATGAAATAATTATCATCTGCTGTTTCCACCATTTGACATAGCCTGCACTACTAAATAGCTTTTGAAAAAGTGAAATGAGACTTTAGTGCATGTCTTGGTCTCTGAAAGCACAGATTGACAACTGCAATACTCAGTGCATAGTGAATAACAGTGAAAAGTTGCTGCTTTTATATACTTTGTATACTTTTATATGCTTAATTAATAGTGACTTCTATCATCAGATATATAACACACAGGACTTTTACATGTTTATGCTTAAGGGGAAAAAAAAAAGCAGAATGAATCACAATAACATGAATGACACCAGTCCTGAAAAACTTAAAGAACATTTATCTAGTGCTCAGCTCAGGGAAAATGAACTGATTTCAAAAAGAACTTTGATTGAAAACTGAGTAGGATGCTAGGACCACTACTCTGGGCTTCAGGAGAGCAAAGTTTGGCCTCTTCAGAGATCTGCTTGGGATACAGCTATCGAGGGAAGAGGTCCCCAAGAAAGCTGGTTTGTCACAACCATCCCATGCAGTACGACAGGCTGGGGGCAGAGTGGCTGGAAAGCTGCCCAGCAGAAAAGGACCTGGCAGTGCCATTTGACAGCAGCTAAACAAGAGCCAACTGTGCCCAGGTGGCCAAGAAGGCCAATGGCATCCTGGCATTCTGTGTCAGCAATAGTGTGGTCAGTAGGACCAGGGCAGGGATTGTCCCCCGGTACTCAGCACTGGTGAGGCCACACCTCAAATCCTGTGTTCAATTCTGGGCCCCTCACAAGAAGAAAGACATTGAGGGGCTGGAGTGTGTCCAGAGAAGGGCAACAGAACTGGGGAAGGGTCTAGAGAGTCCATCATATAAGGAGCAGCTGAGGAAGCAGGGGTTTTTTAGGCTGGAGAAAAGGAGGCTGAGGGGGAAACCTTATTGCTCTCTACAAGTGCCTGAAAGGAGGCTGTAGCCAGGTCAGGATCAGTCTCCTCTCCCAGGCAACAAGTGACAGGACAAGAGGAAAGGGCCTCAAGCTGTTTCAGGGGAGGTTCAGGTTGTACACCAGGAAGAATGTCTTCACTGAAAGGGTTGTCAAACTTTTTAACAGGCTGCCCAGGGATATGGTAGATTCATGATCACTGGAAATGTTCAAGAAATGACTGGACTTGTCACTTAGTGCTATAGTTTATTTGCCATGGTGGTGTTCAGTCAAAGATTGGACTCAAAGGTGTTGGAGGTCTTTTCCAACCTTTCATGATCCTATTAGTATTCAAGGATGACCTCCACCAAGCACAGGAGTGATCCATCCTAACAAAGAAGAAGTCAGGTAAAAATGCCAGGAGGCCTGTGTGGATGAACAAGGAGCTCCTTGGCAAACTCAAACACAGGTAGGCCTACAGAGGGTGGAAGCAAGGACAGGTAACCTGGGAGGTATAAAAAGAGATTTTCTGAGCCTGAGGGATTAGGTTAGGAAAGTGAAAGGTGTGATAGAATTAAATCTGGCCAGAGACATTGAGGGCAGCAAGAAAAGCTTCTGTAGGTATGACAATGATAAAAGGAAGACTAGGAGAAATGTGAAGCCCCTCCAGAAGGAAATGGGAAACCTGGTTATCCAGAATGTGGAGAAGGCTGAGGTACTCGATGACATTTTTTTGCCTCAGTCTTTTCTGACAAGTGCAAGGACTGGGAGAATTAAAAACTGTCCACAGAAGAATATCAGGTTCAAGACCATATAAAGAAGCTGAAGATGAACATGTTCAGGGACCTGATGAAATGCATCTGCAGATCCTGAGGGAAATAGATGAAACAGCTAAACCACTATCCATCATATGTGAGAAGTTATGGCAGTCCAGTGAAATTCCCACTGACTGAAAAAGATAAATGAGAGCTCTTCTTTTTAAGAAGTGAAGAGAAAGACGACCTAGGAAACTACCAGGCTTTCTCACCTCTTTGAGTGGCAAGCTCATGGAGCAGATCCTCCTGGAAACTATGCTAAGACACATGGAAAATTAGGAAGTGATTAGTGACAGACAACATGACTTCCCTGGGGGTAAACTGTGCTAAGAGTAATTGATGTCATCTACGTGGAGCTGTGCAAAGCATTTCACACTGTCCCGCATGATATCTTTGACTCTAAACTGGAGAAATGGGTGTGACAGACCGTCCACTCAGTGGATAAGGAATTGTCTGGATGGTTGCATTTGAAGGGTTGCAGTCAATGGCTTGTTGTCCAAGAGATCAGAGATGACCAGTGCTCCTCAGGGGTTGGTGTTGGGACCAGTGCTGTTCAATATCTTTGTTGGTGACACAAACAGTGGAATTGAGTGCACCCTCAGCAAGTTTGTCAGTGACACCAAGATGGCGTCATTTTGTTGACATGCTGTAAGGAAAGGATGCCCTCCAGAGGGAAGGGATGCCCTCCAGAGGGAAGGGATGCCATCCAGGGAGAGTGAGACAGGCTTGAGAGGTGGCCCCATTAGAACATCGTGAAGTTCAACAAGGCCAAGTGCAAGGTCCTGCATGTGGGTTGGGGCAATCCCAAGCACAAATACAAGCTGGGCAAATAATGGATTGAGTTGAAAGCAGATCTGAGGAGAAGGACTTGGTGCTGTTGGTTGATGAGGATCTCAACATAGCCCAGCAATTTGTGCTCGCAGCCCAGAAAGCCAAACACATCCTGATCTGCATCAAAAAATGTGTGGCCAGCCGTTCAAGGGAGAGGATTCTCCACCTCTGCTTTACTCTGACGAGATCCCAGCTGGAGTACTGCATTCAGCTCTGGGTGTCCAATAAAAGAAGGATGTGGACCTGTTGGAGTAAATCCAGATAAGGGCCATCACAATGACCTGAGGGCTGGAGCACCTCTCCTATTAAGAGAGGCTGAGAGAGTTGGGGTTGTTCAGCCTGGGAAGAGAAGGCTCCAGGGAGATCTTAGAGCCCCTTCCAGTACCTAAGCGGGGGCCTATAGATGGGGAAAGACTTTTTATGCAGGCAGATCTGGGAAATGGATAGGACAAAGGGGAATGACAGTAAACTGAAAGAGGGCAGATTCAAATTTAGATTAAAGGAATAAATCCTTCACTATGAGGGTGATGAGGCTGGAACAGAGAAGTTGTAGATGCCCCATCCTTGGCAGTAATCAAGGCCAGGCTGGACAGTTCTTTGAGTACTCTGGTGTAGTGGAAGGTGTCCCTGCCCATCGCAGGGGGTTTGGAACTAGATGATGGTTAAAGTCCCAAACCACGACTATCAGTCAACACACAGATTAGACAGAGATGATATTCACTAATACTTTCCTCCTATTTCAAAGGGACTCTTATTCCTGTTCTCACCTTTATCTTAGGTGGCTACCTTCTAGGCACCTTCCTTCAAGTGCTTCACAGTGCTCAAGGGGCAAAATGAGATTTGAAGTGTTCTTTATTGTTACCAGCTTGACTAAGGCATGAAAAGGGACTGGTGTAATATAGTGGAATAACATGTCCAGTAGCTCACAGTCAGGAAAATATTGCCAGACTTTTGTCCTTGGAGAAGGACTTCTGTACTATGCTACACCACAAAAAGAATGTCACCAGTACTGTGCAAGGAAGTTTGTAACGCACAAAAAGTGGACAAGGACCTAAAAGTATAGATTGGTTATACAGCTAACTGAGGTTTAGAAATCCTCTCCAGATCAATCCCAGCTCTAGATCATTAATTTACTCTTGATTTCAAGATTAAAATTGTTATTATATTATTGCTATTAATGCTATTCTTTAATCCATTTGCTTTAAAATTGAAGAGCTAAAACTGAAACTCCACAACCTTTGGAGGAGCTAGGAAATCTTTGCAGTAGTAAACTGAACATCTAATTAAAAAAACCCAACAACCCTTATTGTTAGGACATGTAAAAGTAACCTATAACATAGTTATCTTTAATACAAGGTTTCTCGGGTGTTTGTCCCCATTGTGCTACTAAATGTATTGCTCTTTCTTCAACACCTTTCAGTAAAAGAAAAATCAACAGGTTTTTTTCCTGTTTTGAAAGATGTACCTGATGCTTAATAAAAACCTAAATGAAAACATTATTTGAGACAAACAAGTGTGTT
The DNA here is from genome assembly GCA_013397815.1 of Aleadryas rufinucha. Classification (NCBI taxonomy): domain Eukaryota; kingdom Metazoa; phylum Chordata; class Aves; order Passeriformes; genus Aleadryas; species Aleadryas rufinucha. Next base: position 544,132 of record VZTH01017365.1, on the reverse strand, counting down.
TTCAAGAGAACTGAGAAACATCAGTCATCTGTATTTCAACTAGCTCCATTTAGTTGTGGCCAAATCTTCAGGCATTAATACAAGGGGCAGAGACACAGATGGAAAGCAAAACATAACAGAAATATAGTTCTTAATTATTTTCAGGGGGAGCCTCATGTTGGAAAGTGCAAGCATCCAGATTAACAGTTCTAAAAGGATAACTTTTCTTTTAAAAAATTGTCTAATATGCTATCTCCTTTTCAATGAAAAGCTTGTTGATATTTTTATCAGATAAATTACAGAATATTATTTTTCTGACTGCAAATACTTTGCTTTCAGCATGTAACCAGTAAGAAAGAAAAAGTTTGAAATAAGATGCAATATCTGTTAATAGACCACTGATTGAGCCTTACAGCCTTGATCCTCTTCTTCTCATTACATCAGAAGTCTGAAAAGCTCTGGGAAGATCTGTAGACTGTATCTAAGCAGACTGCACAAGTTAATTAAGAAAAACAAGCTTATTGTCAATAGGCTTGCATTTGATACTGGTGGGTCCATCTCTTCACTGGAAAATATTAGAATCTGCAAATCAAAAAAAAAAGGTTGAAACCTATGCCTCTAGACACACCAGGACTACAGACATGCTATCGGCAAAGGCATAGTTAGTAAAAAAATAAGGAGAACATGAGTGTGAAACTAAAGCTATTGTTGCATGTTTAGTTTTAAATACATAAACATACACAGTAACAGCAAAGCTGTTGACTAAACATATTTTCTACTTGATAAGATGCTACGTTTTCCTTTAATAGCATTCTTTGCATTTAACTCTGAACTTGCTGAACAAAAAAACAGCTGGATTGAAATTCACAGAAATGGATTTCAGCCAAGCATTTAAGAAAGTGCTTGAATCCCACTAGATTGTATAGGATTAGATGCTTTACTGCCTAGAGGTGCCTTCTTCAACATATATTTCACTTAATCTTCTGAAGGAAAGAAGATTATATATTAAAAGGTATGGGGAAATTTGCAATACATTTTGCTAGAAGTTATCAGTGTCAAGTAGAACATAATTTCCAATAGCTTTGTTTCTAATTAAATACAAGTGAGGACCAAAAGGGAAACAAGATATGAGTCCATCTGCAAAGCCATATTGCAAAACAAGGTGAAGTCCAAGACTGACCTGAGGAAATAATTTATGGAGTAGAAGAACATGATATGTATATCTTACCGTTAAAATAAATATAGCTAATAAGGAGAATTTCAGTAAGTGGATCAAGGTTATTTACGAGGTCCTTGATTTTCCCATTGGTTCTTCTTGCTACATATTCATTGATCTTTAGCTGGGCTTGATCAGACTTCTTGAAGTTCATAGGATAAACTTCTCCTTCATAGAAGTTTCTGACATTACTTAAAAATCTTTCTTGTGGCTTCAGTCGATCAAGCACAAACAGAACATTTCCCATATTCAACTGTAACCCCCCATTCCTTCTGTTTACCATTTGCATGAGTTGACGATAACCTTCATGTATGTCATTTTCAGAAATCTCACGAGGGTTAAAGCTAAGGACCCTAAGAATCTGTGTCAGGGTGTCTGATCTGGCACCCAGAGTCAGCATTGCAAAGGCAGTAGAGATGCTCAAAGGAGAGAAGAAAACATTCCCATTGTTTTCACGAGCAGAAATCTCTTTGTAGAAGCAACACGCAAATTGACAAACACTGTTCTTTACAGTCTGCAGTGGCATGTTTTGGTTTCCTTGTCCTCTTTGATTCTGGTTTCTTACCCCTTGTTGATAGGGCTGATAGCAATAACTGTTGGAATGGATTCCAACAAGTAAAAGACACAGGAAAAGCAACATCTTCATATTTCTGTGATTCTGTAATAAAAGAAAAATTACATTTGGCTTACAAATCTTTTCACCTTGTGTTTAGCAATACATCGATCCCTTCGCTATACAGAGTTAGCTTAGCACTAGTGACTCTGAGATGTTTGAATTGAGGAAAACGAGCTTTCTATTTCAAGGAAGCAGACTCTGGAAAATTACTCAACCTACTGAAGAGGTTATGAAATAATAAAAATTAAAGTCAAAGAGGGATGAGGTAATTCCAAAAACGCCCTCATTAAAGTTAAGCTACAATTCATTTTAAACTGGTTTTTTTTCCCAATATTCTGTTTTCAATGGGGCTTTAAGTGATAAAAGAGTCAAAAGTACAGGTCTAGAGAGCAGAAGGTAAGGGAACCAGTCAAGGCTAATCAGTTAAATTTGGAAATTTAACTGGAGAAAAATCAAAGCAGAAGAAAAGCATAATATTCCTCTTCTGTGAAAATTAAAACATAATATTTTTGAATGGGTTACATGTAAACACATATGCAGGCACCTAAGAGAAAGCAAATGCACTTGTCAATGAGGAAGTGATGAACACTTATGGTGATTTCATAAAGCTTGAACAATTGAGAACAACTAAAGGAAAAAAACAACTTCCACAAAAATAACAAAAGAACAAAATAGCAATTAGGATGTTATCAAGACCCTGGGAATACAGTGTTGCTTACTAGGAAAGGGAAAATGAGCAAATACATAGAGCAACAAAAGGAAATAAGTGTGCCTGCTGCATGCAAACGCATGTCCAGTCCAGTGGCAGAATCAAATCACCTAAAAATAAAATTTTTTAAAAAATTTAGAAAAAAAAAGTAGAGAAACTCTAGAGCAATAGTGGTCTTTATCGTCAGAAAGATAGAAAAGGGTGATTTGGCAGAGAAGCCTGCAACGGTTGAAAGTGAAGATGAGTGAGTAAATTCTGGAGGAACAAAGATACTAAAAAATACAGATAGAACAGCCTTTTCCAGAGCAGCATGGGAACAATTCATTCCACATCTATGGCAATACATTTACCTTTAGAAATTATTACTGTCTCACAATTGGTTCAATAACTTCTGTCAATAGAGATAAGTAAAGATGTGGAATATCTGGAAATCCCAAATATGCTCCTGTGGTATGTGATCATTTTACCTACAGAACCTTTTATAAAACAAAGTTCTCTGTAGGGTAAAAATATCTAAGGTTTTTGACTTGCACTGAGAAATGCAGACTCTGCCTCGTGAAAGCTCTGAATCCTTATCAGCTCCCACCATGATCACACATTTGTGTTCTCCACTTTCCATCATCTTGCTTCTCCCAAACCCAGTGAACTCAGAATGCTGATCTCTGCTTTAATAATAGATGCTCTAAATATTCCTTAATTCACACTCTGAATATCATGGTCGTAGAAATACTAATATCGCTAGGAAGAGCCTGAACCCCATGACAAACCACTTTCAGACTGCACTTTCATATCTAGAACACATTTATATTTTAGCTCTGATTTGTTTGTGACTTGTCCCACCATCACTCTTACTCTAATTCTTTTAGCCACAGTTTCTTTTTTTTTCAAACTCTCTAGATCCTTTAGAGAGCAATCCTTAAGTCCCAACTTCTATTTCATTTCATGCCCTACATTTCTTATTATCATCAATTTACTTAATTTAAAACACTTAGGAATGCAGTTTTCCTCAGGAAAGTTATGCTGTATGAATATGGCAATCTCACAGAGGAGTTATCTTTTCTATTTAAAAAACACCCAACATCATAATTAAACAATACAAGAAGATTTAACCCAAAACTTGAATATGAACAAGATTATTTCTCAATTGACTATTAAAAAAATTTTGTCCTGAATATAGTTTTTGAAAATTTTTCCACTTTAAAAAACCCCAAAACATTACTTACAGTGAATTCAAAAGGGTCCTGTTGTATTCACCAGGTCTGCACGGGTCCTTGCTCAGTTGTTTATGCTGCTGAACACAAAGCAGGGTATCCTCTAGTAAAGGTTAAGATCATCTAAGGGCTGTGACTCATATATTATAATTTTAGAGATTAGCATGATGTCGAAACTAGTTTTACTGGACACTTAACTTTACTGAATATGTTTCACATGTGACTTATTATTATTCATGACTATCTGATCACACTGGTTAGATTCAAGCCCATTTTCCTCAAACTGAACCTACTGTTTCTTAATATCAAATATTCATATACATCTCAGTTGCCTGAATATGCTATTTTATGAACAAGTCACCAGAAGTAGTAACTACAGAGAAATATTTTGAACTTAATTTGCATAATTTCCAATAGCATTGCTGCCACTAAGGCAGGAGGACGAGGCTTGATGCGCCAGGACAATCTGAATTTTTGTGATCTAGCCTGCTTTTTCTCCTGCATATCCATGGCTGGGATTGATTGTCTCCAGGTGAAGCCAGTGATGATTCTAATAGGTGCAGGGCTTAAAACACTGTTGAGCCACGGTAGCAAATGCTGTCATATGTGTACCTGGCTATCCACTCCCAAATGGGGAATCCACTGGCAGCAAGAGCTGTGATACTGACTCCTGGGCCACTTGTATGGCCCTGTGCCCAGAGAAGAAGAATGCAGCTGGGATGCCATTGAATGCAGGTGATCCCAGTTACAAGCATGGCCTGGGGACAGGGGGTGGAAACCTAGGAACATGGGTGTTAAATAGAGCAAGTCTTTAGATCAGCTTACCATCTTATGATCTGGGATGTGGGGAGCAATGCCCTCTGATCTTGTGCCAAGTTCAGCTGGGTCAGATCAGACAGCCTGCTGTCCTGTGCTCAGCTTTACTCCTGGGTGCAGAATGGCCAAAGTGTCGTAGACGGGAACTCTGGGGACCACAAAGTTCAAACCCTTGCTCAAACCACATCGTATACACTGAGTTGCTCAGGATGGTGTCCTGCTGGGTTTTGACTCCCTCAACAATGGAGACTCCACAAGCTCTCTGGGCAATCTCTCTATTGCAGTGTTTGACAACACTGACGCTGCAACAAGTTTGCTCTACATTTAAATGGAACTTCTTGTATTTTAATTTGTGCTCATTGCCTTGTCTTGTCACTAGATGCCACTGAGCAGAGGCTATCTCTGTCTTTAATCGTCTCATCAAAAACTGGGTGGTTATACACATTGTTGAGACCTACACATATCTTTCTTGTCTCTGGGCTAAACATTTCTAGCTCTCTTAGCATCTCCTCATATGTAAGATGCTGCAATTCTTCAATGATAATTCCGTCACTTTAATGGAATCATTCCAGTATGTCCAGGTCCTCCTTGCACTGTGGAGCCCAGCAATGGTTGCAGCTCTCCAGATGTGTATCGCAGGGATGAGTAGAGAGAAAGGATCACTTGCGGTGACCTGCTGGCAATGCTCTTCTTAATGAAGCTCAAGTACATGGAATTACAGACTCATAGAATAATGGAATGGTTTGAGTTGGAAGGTACCTCAAATATTATCTAGTTCCAAACCCCCTGCCATGGGCAAGGACACCTTCCACTAGACCAGGTGGGTCAAAGCCCTATCCAACCTCAACTTGAACACTTCCAGGGATGGGGCACCCACAGCTTCTGTGGGCAACCTGTTTCAGTGTCTGACCACTCTCATAGTGAAGAATTTCTTCCCTATATCTGATCTGAATCTACTCTCTTTCTATTTAAAGCCTTGTCCTATCGCTATAAGTCTTTGTAAAAAGCCCCTCTGCAGTTCTCCTGTAGGATCCTTTTAGGTATTAGAAGGCCACAATAAGGTCACCATGGAGCCATCTCCAGGCTGAACAACCCCAACTCTTCCAGCCTGTCTTCACAGGAGAGATGCCCCAGTCCTCTGGTGATCTTTGTAGAAAGGCTCTCTTCTGGACAGAGCCACATCCTTCTTATGTTGGGGACCTCAGAGCTGGATGCAGCACTCCAGGTGGGATCTCACCAGAGCAGAGCAGAGGGGCACAATCCCCTCCGTCACCCTCCTGACCATGCTGCTTTGGATGCAGCCCAGGGCACAGTTGGCTTTCTGGGGTCCTAGTGCACATTGCCAGGTCATGTCCAGGCTCTCATCCAACAGCACTCCAAAGTCCTTCTCAGGAGGGCTATTCATCCCCAAGCCTGTGTTGATACTGCGGATTGCCCTGACCCAGGTGCAGCACCTTGAACTTGGTCTTGTCAAACCTCATGAGGTTCCCATGGGCCCATTGCTCGAGCTTGTCCAGGTCCCTTTGGACGGCATCCATCCTTCAGACATGGCAACTGCACCACTCAGCTTGGTGGGGTTGTCTGCATTTCCTGCAAGAGCTTACTGCTGGCTCCTGGTGTCTATCAGGAGCCTCCAATCCCCATGCACAGCATCTTGCTTTCTAAAACAAGGGTAATATTTTCTCTTATTTTCCCTTCAAAATGCAACCATTTCTGGGGAGAGACCAACACGTACTACACACAAACAGAGTCCTGATCTCAATGCTATTTCTAAGGACAATTGAAATACTAACCACAACAATAATTCAGCAATATTTTCTGTGAGGCAAAGATACAACCAGTGAAAGTCATTGATGATTACAACCTATCAAGTGGCTCAACAGATTGCAAAAAGCCCTCTTAAACAAGTTGCTTACGAGGTAAAACTTGAGAAATAGGTGGCTTTGAGGCAGGCTACTGGACTCACACGGTATGTTCTTCACACACACACCCCCCTTACCTGAAGGAGTACTTGAAATACTATTTTCACTGCTTCTTGTATAAATAAGAGCCAAGAATCTTGCTTAGAGCTGGCTTTTAATAATGGGCTGCAGTTTTCATGGTATATAAAAACTGATTTCTGATGAAGGAAGGAAGCTCAATTAAATACAGACGCCATGCTAATGACAAGGTGACGGATGAATGACTAAGATAGATTTGAACACACCTAGGCCACACCTCAGGACACTTGCAGGAGAAAGCCTGCTGCTGAACATGGGAAAGCTGCCCTATGATTGGAAAGAAAGTAGAAAAAAATAAATACCATTTCAATTTCCATTAATAAAGTGAATCTCTGGACACTAATACTAAAGAAAATCCAATTTTTTCTTTCATATGTTTCCAGTGTCAAGTCATGACAGGAAGGAAGGTAAATGAAAGAGTAACAAGTCTAGACCCAGCTGTATAATATCTGTATTTGATGAAAAATCTTCAACAACCATAAACAAGGATTTATATCATAATTATAAGCAGAATATTGATTTACAAACAGTTTAGCCATTCTGTTGAGTTTTGAAGATTGGATTATTTCTATGTTGTGTGTGTTGAAGATATGATATGCATAGTGAACAGGGAATTTCCTCACTTACACTGGGGACTTTTCTAAAGCTCTTACACTGCTAGCACTGAACTGTTCATAGGTACTTAAGCCCCAGCCAGCAAAATTTAATGTTAATACATCTGCTTCGGGCCAAGAAGTTGAAAGAGGTTTGTTTATGCAAGGTTCCTCTCTCTGCTATATATAGTAACCACTGATGGCACGAGCAGGGCGTTCTACTGCATAAACAAGGCCTCAGAGACTCTCCTTAGCCTGTGCTAAACCACAGATACCAGGTGTGTATATACCTTCAAAGAGATGGAGGAATTTCTTAATTTGTTGTCTCATTGAAACTAAAGGACTTCCTCATAACCATAATTAAAAAGGGAGGCAACAGGGACTGGAAAACAAATCTATAATAAGTTGTTCTTTTCTGAACCTAGCAATACTTTCGCCTGAAAATATAATAGGGGAGAGTGTGCAGCCTATTTAAACGGTAAGATGTGATCAATCTGATTTAGGGCATCTGTTACCTTACAATAATATAAATATGATCTTTTACAAACACATCAGGTCTTGAGGAATCTCAAAAATTATTGCTTATTAAGTAGAGCACTGTTAGAGATGACCTACAGAGATAGTAAGCACTGCAAGGCATCTCCGTTTAGTTATGGGACTTTTCACAATTCTTGTAGTCCCAGGATTTCCTACCTGCTATTACACTACACAACAAGCAGGTTGAAGCATTCACCAAACTGTCAAAGTTTGGGATAGCTTGGAGTTGGCTGGCATGTCCACAATTTCTGTTCCCACAGCTATCTGAAGCATTCCTCCAGCTGAGAGCCTCACCCTGACAGCATTTGTTTGGGCAAGATTCTCACAGGCCCACAGTGTTTGAGTTCAATAGAATGGATTTGCTCGTTTTAAGCTCCCTTAAAAAGAAATTATAAGGAAATATAAACCCAAATAATTGACAAACGCCACTCCCAACCCTCCAAAGGCTGAAGTATTCTCTTCCTTCAATGTCTTTTTTTTTTCACCTAAGATCTTTCTCAGTCTCTGAACCCTCTCTTTCATCACTCAATGAAAGAGAGAATATATTGTCCCCAGAATCCTTGTCAGTGATTCCCTTAACTTCCAGTCTTTTCCTTCTCCTTAGGCAGCAGATTAAAAGTCACATTTTGCCTACATTCGCTCTTCAAGGACCTGTGCTATACACAATGAATAAACACACTTTACTCTTGAACATTTGCTGGATACAATCAGTGTTACCTCACCTACTACTGGAAATGCATGGCTGTATGCAAATACATGCAACACTCCTGCAACACCACTACAAGCTTTTCTTGAATTAGGTCACTATTTGCAAACCCAGCAGTCATTTGTCAGAAAACAAAATACCTTATTTCAGGAACAGGGCCAAAGTGACTGTGGCTTGGCAGCCTTCTCCGTCCTGCCCAGCTCCCCACCTTTCTTTCCGTGGAGAGGACATAGGGAAGGATCCCACACAACTTCTGTTGTCTCTTCTTCTGCAGAGGATTCAACAGAGCCATACAGTATAGAATCATAGAATCATAGAGTCAGAGAACGGTTTGGGTTGGAAGAAATCTCAAAGATCATCTAGATCCAACCCTCCTGCCATGGACAGTGTTACCTTTCACTCAGAGCCCCATCCAACCTGGTCTTGAATACTTTCAAGGACGGGACATCCACAGCTTCTCCGAACAGCATGTTTCAGTGCCTCACCACCCTCACAGTAAAGAATTTCTTCCTAATATCTAGTCTAAATCCGCTCTCTTCTAGTTTGAATTGGTTTACTTATTGCTTCTCCTCAAAGCCCAGGGATTTAATTCTCCCATGAAATTAGCTGCTTTTCTCCTCAGCACATCCTTCAGTTAAACACTACTGTCCTGCTACAAAAAACCCCCCAACAAATCCCTTCATTTTCCTCTTCCCAAGAGGTCTGTGAAACACTGTCCCACAATTCATATCTTTGGCAATTGTAATGGCTTGCTCTTGCAAATTTTCTTTGATTTGCCTTTGGTGAAATTTTACAGCTTTTAAGTTTCTATCTGCTGAGAAAATTTGCATATTATTTTTTCCTCTTGGTTTCAACAATCTCATTGTCCCATAACACCTTGATAGTGGACTCTAAGGCTGTTGGCTTTCTAGTGTCAGTCCTTACTCTAGCTCTTGACATTTTCAGTAAATGTGGAGGCAAAAACACTACACAGAAAATCCCCTATATTCAAAGTGAGCTGACCACTAAGAGAAAAGTCCCAATATTAAATTAATAAACTGTACATAGACAATCATCCCAAGAATATCTTGATTCCTTTTTCTTACTTCCTCTCTCTGGCTTTGACTTCCCTTTTGAATGGCGTTCTCAAAATAAACAAAACTAAAGAGTTTTGGGTCCTGCACAGATAGTCAGACTGGTGGCAATTCCAAAGTTTTCATCTACATTAGAAACTTGTACCTGAAAAAAAGTATTTACTCAGGCACCAGACACTAGCAATAAATCTCAAGGCATTTCATATCAAAGAAACATCAACAGCTGTTTTTTAAAGTACATGCAGACAACATGTTCTTTACAGCATTGCTCTGTCAGCACAAACAACAGAAACCAAAGAAGAGGATGACAGCCATCATAGGAGTTCCTTTTTATTTTGTGAGGGACAAGATCAAGTTCCGAAGAGTTTGGTTAAATGTTGAGTTATCTGAATACCATTAAGTATCAATTATCTAATTACTTTGGAAACAGGTTTAAGAATTTAGTTACCAACTATTGCTCATGCAGCGTACTTGAAATTGTTTGATCTATTAGCACTTGCCATGGGGGCAGGTGGGAAACATGAGAGATTAATCTGGACTTCAGCATCATACTTTCTGGAACTACTTCTACTAGACGTGCAGTGACACCTCAGAGATTACCAGCTGATGAGGGCAATTAAGAAGCTGTGTCTCACAAAGCAAGTACTGCTTTCCATGTAGGAGTGAAACATGAAAATGAGACTTTTACTGTGGGATCAAAGGGAAAACAAAACTAAGAAAACAGCTGTGAGAAAGTAGAGCTGAAATGCAAATTTTCCCACTTGGGAATTAACCCTAGAGATTGCTATGTTGTGCAACAGATCACTTCGTGATGCCAGAACTGAAAGCGAGACAACTGAGGCAGTGAGATGCTGAGAGGTGCAGGCCTCTAGACTTCAGGCTAGTTATGGTGATGTGGAACTGTTGGAACTGCTCAAATGTAACAATTGAGCTCTACACAGCATGCTGCTTGCTCCCTTAGAAATCTCCGCAAAGTAAACCTAACTTGCAAATCTAACTCGCGATGCCTTGTGTGACAACCAGCCCGGGGCAATGCAGACGTTATAATATGAAGAAAGAAGCAGAAATGTAATTGATTATACAACTTTGGAAGACTTTACAAACCACAGCAGTTGTATTAGCACAGTAAGGTCCTCCTCCTTTCTGACTTCTAATGCAAAAGATTTTTTCATAGAAGCACTAGACGATGTTGCACCAGGAGATGAATTACTGATAATTAGAAAACAGAGAGGTCATTGCTCGTTGTAAATTGGATCCTGGTGCATAGACCCATTTGATGATTAAAACTCTAAAATTGCAACTAAAAAACTTTGGGGAGTGGAAATCACACAAGTGAAATTCAACAAACTGATGCACAGAGAGGAAATATGTGAATTACATATATGGATAAATAAATTGAGGGAAAAAAGTGTATTCCTTACTGAAAGCAGGGTCTGTAAAAATATGTTACACCTTTGATCTCCAGTTTCAGGGCAGTGAACTCACTGGAAAGGGAAATTAAACAAAACAACTGAGCAAAAACTTGAGCATGTGTCCTTGAGCAAAACACTCCATGGAATGCAGATTATATCTGAGAGATGACCTCTCGATAGGACATACTTTGGCCTTAAATGAACATACTTCTTAGCAAGGCACACTACATTTGACAAGTAGCAACTTCTTCCCTTTGGAAAGTTGCAGGTGAATGTTTATTCACACAGGTTGGAAAAATAATGTGGGGTTCTTTTCCAAAGTATTATTTTCACTTCTGTTAAATAGCTTTAGGGTGAAATATTACAGCTACACTTGCGGTTGTGCTACTGGTCCATTACACCAAATATATCAGGAGTTATGTTGTTTCCAGCTATGCTTTTTCAACTATTTGCCATTGTAGTCAGAAGACTGAACTCCATTATATCAGCTCTGACAGACTGAAAAGTTTAATTCTCATCTGGACTTTGCACTGTTTAGCAATCAGCAAGCAAACAAGCAAAATGGGATTTGTCAGGTGCAGATATTTAATTTAGCAGAAAACAAACAATCTGTATGCCTTTAATGTCTTTAAGCTATAGCCAAGGAAACATCAGTCCTCTAAAGAAATTAAATTGTTTATTTGGGATGTTGAGTGCATCCCTCACTTCATGAGCACGATGAAAATCACACTTAGAAATTAATGATCATAATGAGCATATGTTCAGTGGTATATGGCGATCATCATCCAAGGACAGACATATATATGCTGAGGTTTGAACAACATCTCCAAATTCTGAAAGAAAAAGGGTATAGGATTTGCTACTCTGCCTGAAAATGTTTCTGTTAGGCAATGTTGACAGTAGCAAAGAAAATGAGATTTAGGAAAATAAACAATGGGAATAAATAGTAATGGTATTGAAAGAGGGAGCTACATGTTCAGAAGACAAAAGACCTCAGAGGTGCACTGACCTCAGTTAGTCAGTTAAGTAGTAAACTCTTCTTGGGTAACCGGATCTGTTTGCAGCACAGCTCATATGTCTGAGGGGGAAGAATAGGTCTAGTGATGAAAATTGTACTTATAATAGTTAAACTCAGTGAACACAGAAAATGTGGGGTGTAACACCAAACAAGTAATGGCAGTTATAACTGTGGTACTAAATGAAAAGGGTATTGCCTTCATCATAATTGCCATGTAACATACACTAGATGATGTATGTCCCAAATGATTCAGCTCAATTATTTCACAAATGCTTTTTTTTTTTTAATCAGTAATCTATGAATATCTACATAGATTAAATATGCCTTTAAAAGTGTTTGGAAGCAGAGAGATTATAACTGCATTGACACTGGGAATGGGAAAGCTGAGTGACTTAGGATGCTCGGTAGAGACACAATCAGCAGCACAGCATGGCTGCTGTGCTTCCCACCACACTGCTGGGAGAAGGATTCAGCATCCTTACTCTGGACATATCCATTGCTCCACAAACAGTATTGCAGATCTTGTATGCATAGGCACCGCCTTGTCTTGCTGGGCACCTTCCTCTGTCACGTCCTCTATGTGCCAAGTGTGTTCCTGAGCACATGGTAATATGGGAATATTCCAGAATACCAGAAAGGTGAATGGGCTAGGAAAAATTCTGAAATATCAGAAGGGGAGAAACATACCTTCTAGAGAAAGAAAACAGTAAGAAAATCTAGTAAATTTGTTTTCCTCAGGCCATAATGAGACCGAAACCTCCCACAGACACATGCCCCGTCTTCCCCTTCAATCAATGTATAAACCAGTCATTGAAGAATGTATATACTATAGATCTATGTATGTATGTATTTTAAAAGTTGCTTAATAATGGGCTGTGGCCCATTGAAAGGAAAGGAAAGGAAAAATGCAACAGTTGCTCAAGAGCTGTTAAGTGAAGAGGCACTTCAACAGCTACTAAAGCAAGAGGAGCTTTGGCAAATGCAGAACAGAAAAAGAAATAAAGAAAATTGCATTTTGGACTCATCTGGTGGTGGCTGCTGCTTCCTGGAGATGTTCTCATTCAAGCAACCTGATGACAATAAGTGCCCTCCCTCATCCCTGATTTCAGCAGGCTCTGTACTGGGTCCCTGCTGCAGCTCCTCCTGCACTCCCCCTGGCTGCCTGGTTGTCTGCAAGGCAAACTGTGGGATCACAAACGGTTTGTGGGATGCCAAAATGATGTGGAGATTTTACAATTCGCCTCAGCTGTTCACAGCCTGAAAATCTGCAAGGCTGCATCACCTACTTTTGCTGCTGAAGGACAAAATCAAAACCAAGTTGAAGTCAGCAGTGAAAACACCCTTTGTTACAGCTTTTTGAGACTTTTCAAGGGAATCAAGTTGCCATCTCTGGGAGTTTCCATCATGTAACACAAGTTTTATTTACAGTTTTGCCCATTGCAATAGTTTCCTGATCCTATGGGAATTATAACAGGTCACTGCAAGATAAGCAAGGCAAGAAGTTTGTAGCACCAGATACTCTCTGATAAGCTCCTGTATATATGCTCAAGTCCTGAGGTAAAAATGCACTAATCTCCTTTTCTTTCATTTTGGTGCAGGTTACCTTTCCCTTATTGCAGGGTAACAATGGTCACTCATACAAATATAAATATGACAGATTCCAATGAAGCAGCTCCTATACTCCAGTGCAAACAGTGCAACAGAAAAAAAGCAGACAGCAGCTCCTGTTCTTGTGGTGAGATCAGTTCTGAGATTACTGGATTAGTTTTTAAAGGCTCCTTGAGAAAATGGGCTGTATATTACATATAAAAAGGTATGGCAGTGCTATTCTTCACGTCACATTATGATTAATATAAATTTCTAAATAACTCCAAATACTAAAAGACACATTTTATTCTTGTCCTCTGCCAGTTTTAAGGTAGTTATCCAATGGTGTTGGAAGCTTAAATGGATTCCCTTCATACTTCCTCTAAAAATACCCTTCCATTTTTTGCACTTTTTAAAAAGAAAACGTGAGCTTGCCAAAAAACACATTCTCCAGATAGAACAACCATTGTCAGCAGTCTCTGCAGTTTGGCTCAAAGTGATAGATGTTGATGGGAAGGCATAATGCAAAAATGTAGTAATGTTTTCAGAGCCTATGTCCCATTTTCAAATGTGAATGGAGTTTTAAATCAGATTTTCAAAGGTATTTAGTATACAAAGAAATATAAGTTTTCATCAGCATTTATGCAGGCTTGTAACCAATTTGAGCACATTAGAAGCAAAGGACTGCTATTTTTATATCAAAACATTTTCAAAACCCCATTCCCTGAAAACTGCAGTTCTAATGCTTAAAAAAAATGGATTCAAAAATATAAAAATATTTTAATTGAGATTTTTCTTTCTGTTTTTCAGAAGTGAAGGAGAAAAAAAATAAAGGAGAAAGGAAATCTGAAGCTACAAATACAGTTCAGTAATTAGATACTCACAGATCACAGGGTTTAAGGATTAAGCCATAGTTACAGATATTTCAGTGCTAACAACTATAGGTATGGATTTGATTGGATTTCTTTTATTATATTATATAATTTCTGCTGTCCTGTTTCACAAACCAAATAATATTGGGCAAGTGTAATAAATATATGTTAAAGGGAAACAAAGTGAAACCGTTGAAAAGCTGAGTGGCAACAATTTAGAGTGAATAACAGAAAAATAAGGTAAAAGAAGGAGGGGAGAAACAGAGAAAACAAGGGTCTTTTGAAAAATGAAGTTAAATATGTTAGCTACTTCATACAGTCAGTTTTATATCTATACAAAATAACTTAAAACTGTTCATAGTCCTGTTATTTTCTTTCTTAAAATGTAATTCAGATCTTTGTAGAAGGAGATAAAAAAATCAACCTCTGTTTTAGATGGAGAATTTTTCCCAAATCTCTCATTAATTCATAAAGTATAATAATAACTACATTCCTTGTCTTCTTGCAATAACTGAATAACTCAATGTCTCTGATACATGTAGAAAAATATTTCAGTAAAAAGTCAATATAAAATATTATTTGGCTAAAATCTCTTCCTAAAATTCTCTTTGTGGACCTTTCACCCCACAAGGGAGTTTCACAATAACAAATATGCTACACTACATGCAAATGCAAATATGCTTTGCCTCTTACTAAGACGATACTGAGTACTGGGTTGCCAGTAATACCCTTCTAAGCTCCCTTTCTCTTTGTGTGCAACCTATGGCAAGTGTGTACCACACAAACAAGTTACTAAGAGATAACAGAGATTGTGAAATTACAGTACATAGCAGCAACTTCTCTTGGATGCCCAGGTAATCCCAGCCCCACTGAGGATAATGCAGTTTGCACCTAAACAGATGGGTGGCAAAGGCCTTACATATACCATCAAGAGAAGCCATTGGGTGGAGCAGGTAACAAGCTGTAAATCCACACCCTCACTTGCTTCACGGTAATTTGTCCTTAAGGTATCCTTTGGGTTGCCTGGAGATGGATGTTCTTTCCCTCTTCAAAGAAAACAAGGAAACTGCACCCGATGAATGACAAAATGAAATGTTTATAGAAAGTGCAAGACACTTCACTTGCTAATAAGTGAAAAGTTAGAAGCCATAAGTGAAAATTTAGCTCTAGGCAGACAGCTACTTATAACTAACTTATAGTGATATATTCTCTTCCATTCTTGTAAAATTGAAAACCTATTTTAATATCTTCCAATAGAAATCCACATTTTAATTTTCAAAAGTAAATGTTAGATTTTGATACAGTTATGGGCTGAGAAGTCCCTAGCATAAAAGAGAACTGACACATATGAGGCCCGTGATGCTCCCCCTGCAAAAATGAAACAAAATTATACCCTGAATGACCAAGCACTACCCTCTGTAGTAAACCAAGTTTACGATACTGGAACTCTGTTAACTAGGCAAGCTATATTTTATTTTTCTTATGATTTATACATATATTTATCATATAAATGAGTCAGTACATACAAATGAGAGAGTACTTTTTATTTGCTTGGGATTTGAGGGTTATGTTTTTATACTAAATCTCATGGTTCTAAAAAAGGCTCTGTTTTCCAAACATAGTTGTATTTGTAAGTGAAAGATTACCAAATTAATATTGTCATGCACAAAATTAGTATGTTTATCAGCACAGATGTTCATGCATCTGTGGACTAAACTCACTTTGCACTTGAACTTACTTGCAGCCATGTTTTGTTGATACACACAGTTCAAGTTATATTTAGTTGATATTTAGTTATAAAAGCAGATCAGATTTAAAGATCAAAATCCAGTGGCCAGCCTTTTGACAGCATGATTCTTTAGACAGCTTTTACCCTTAGAACAGCAATTACCTCATCTCAGTAAGTGTTGCAGGAATCATCTTAAATTTTAAGGGATATTTTTAAGTAGAAAATAGAGTAGAATCACAGAAAGAAACCACTCCAAATGGTTTTGGAGCGATGTCTTCCTATGTTTTAGCTGCTCTTTTTACGTAAGATATATATCTCATATCAAAGACATACCCTGTAGAGTATTACACCAATTAGTAGCTCAAAGGAGGAGGAAGTCAGAGGAAAAAAAAGTAAGAGGGAGCAGAGAGGGATTAGCAGAAAAGTAAAAGAGTATTTATGTGAATGCCTGAATCTTCCAGCCCACATAGTCTTAAACTGGCTGACTAACTACACCACTACCTTCACTTGCTACCTTGAATTTTTTTTCACGCAGATTAGTTTTTTATGCTCCAAGAACTCTCTCATTTTGTGGCTTGAAAAGCAAACAAATTTCTGGTCATTCAGGAAATATCACGACACAACAATGCAGTGCAAAATAACCACTTTGAACTACACAGAGAACCGTAGTATGGAAGGCCAAAGAGAACAACACCTTCCATGACCTCAACAAAGCTGCAGTCATTTGCTCTGTGTCATACAAGGGCATAAAGCAACCAGCACAGAGCCAAGTCAGTCTACAGTTAGACAGGCAATCCCTACATATAAGGCTTGGCTCTAACTCCCTCCCAGTGCCAGAGTGACAGACACACCCACAGCAATGACTGGAGATTTA
Organism: Aleadryas rufinucha; assembly: GCA_013397815.1. NCBI lineage: Eukaryota > Metazoa > Chordata > Aves > Passeriformes > Aleadryas > Aleadryas rufinucha. The sequence goes on along the minus strand of VZTH01017365.1, from coordinate 527,184 downwards.
CTTAAGTGAGGCATGTAGGGCCAGTAAGGCGGGATAGGATACAAGAGCACAGTGTACATCCCGCCATACAAAACTCTGGAACTATTTGAAGAAGTTCCTATTAACCTCTTGCTTCATCTTCAGTACCACCCTGAAGGAATGTGTTTATGGCAGAAGTTAACAGGCCTGCCCACACCCTCGTCATGGGGGAAGGCACAGCCCAAAGAGCATGAAAAGAGGTCAAGCCGCAAGATAAAGCCCACAACAGAAACAAATGGCTAAAATATGTGCCAATGCTGACTTCAAAGGAGTTAAAGCAATGTAAGGCACAAACAACATGAGGCCCAAAGATACCATCTGATGTAGCAAATGCCCCTAACTTGCCTGTTGGCATTATGGTAACAGCAGAAGTATGTCATATGCCTCCTAACACAAAGGAACACAGGGCTGCGTGATTCCCACTGATAACTCCAGTGACAACTCCAGACCTATAGGACTTGGGTGGAGATCGATGTGTACCTGGACAGCTTGGAAAGCAGTGCTTCCTCTTCTTGTGTGCTCCGATCTCCATCTGCTTTTATAGTCCAGTCTGTCCTGATCTCCGTCATATACTTCCTCATCACTTGCCTTTTACCATGCGTAACTTCTCACTCTCCCTTGGATTATCCCCTCACTTGAGCTTGCTTTGACATTATAAAAACATCCCACTTGAGCCAACTTGCTCCATCAATTCCATCACTCCATCTTCTTTCCATTCTGAAGCTCTTTGAACACAACTTTTGTAGTTTCTACCTGGGGATTCTCTGCCTGTGTGGTTCCTTCTCTTTGCACCTGAAGATGTTTTTACCAGAATATTTAATAATTCTTCTATAGCCAAGAGATACATCAGTAACCTGTGATTTATGGGAGAGGAGGGAGGGAATCTGTGTACAATATATATATTCTAGCTGATGTTACACAGTTGTTAAAAACTCTTGAATCATGGAAGATCTCATTATATGGAGAATTCACTATTTGTTTACAAAGGCTGCATCAAATCTCTCCCAGACAAAGCACAATAATGAGTTGTTATAACTTTAATGATAACCTATTCAAAGACCTCTGGCACAATTAGTTGGATGAAGTCTAAAGAAACCAGCTGAATAACTACTCTGCATGAAATGAAGAGCAGAACAAAGGAAACCAGACCTTCAAGGAAGGAAATCATATTCAGAGGCTGGATAGAGTGACATTAGTAATGAACAGGAAACTTGCACAGGAGAGATATGTCCTGCATAGCTGCAGGAACTTAGCCTTAAATTATTACAAACTAAGCAGAATATAAGGGACAGGGCATCTCAAGGCTGGAGGGAAAAAGACAGTTTTGTTCTCCTTGGATTTCTAGGATTCGATCTGTTTCTTTTCTGACTTCCTTAATTTTTACTTCAATACATGCCTCAAAGACAACATCCTGTAACCAAGTCCAGTTGAACAACTCCTTTTGGGCTACTCACCAAACAGATAGCTGAGGTCACAAACACTTGGTCTTTCACTAAACAAATCTTTGAGGAATCTAATCAATGCATCACCCTTAAATTTTTGTCTTCAGTCAAACTTGTGAAATGCAGGTCATCTCCATAGCTCATTAGCCTGCTGAACTGCAGCTCTTTATCTTCTCTTCAGAACTTGTCTAGTCTTTATACTCCCTAAGTCTCTCATTCAGTGTCAAAGGACAACTCTTGCCCTCTTATTCCCATATTATGCTTTCAAACAAGCACTTTCGTGTATTCACCCGTCTTTGCACCTATACTTTGAGGGAGTTACCTCTAATTATTGACAGAGCCATTTAGCCATAAAGAAAATAAAAAATTATTACATAAATACCTTAGCAATGAAAGGCTAAGGAGAATCTCTGTCCTTTATTGGATGTGGGGGAAAACACAGGATTGAGGAAACACAGGAATGAGGAAAAAGTTGAGGTACTCAGCGCCTTCTTTGCCTCAGCTGTTAATAGTCACACCAGTTGTTCTCAAGGTACTCTTTATTCCTCTCTACAACCACCTGAAAGGAGGCTGTAGCCAGGTGAAGGTCGGCCTCTTCTCCCAAATATGAAGAGATAGGTCAAGAGAAAATGGTCTCAAGTTGCTCCAGAGGATGTCTGTATCAGATATTAGAAAAAAATTCTTCACTGAAAGGGTTGTCAAGCATTGGAGCAAGCTGCCCATGAAAGTGGTTGAGTCACTATCCCTGGCAGTATTTAAAAGATGTGTGGATGTGGCGTTTGGGGACATGGTTTAGTGGTTGATTTGACAATGTTAGTTTAGTGGTTGGACTTGATCTTAAGGATCTTTTTCAACCTAAGTAATTCTATTATTTAATTATTATTTTTAAAATCTTCCTGTTATTTTCCTTTGTTATGATGCTATGATGCTGTTATGATGTGGTGGAGAAGAGAGATTACTCTGTTCATATCGTTGCGATGTTCTCTCTGTGAGAACAGTGCCACTCACACTAGTCAGTAGAGTCTCATTGCTGCCTCTGCTGCTCATCAACCTGCCTATGTTCACCTTTCTTCTTTTCTCTAATAAGCTGAAAGTTCTTATGCACAGGTTTTTGTTTGCATTGGTGATGTCAAAACCAAATACTGATGAGATGCCACCACACAGTAAAAGATACAAGGCCCAAGGAGCAGCTATTTTGAGCTAGTATGTTAAATACATATGGCACGAGAACCATGCCTGATTTCACTGAAGATAGAAAGGGAAATTGCTGATACCAATATTGCAAGATGGCATCCTTAAGCACTCGAAAGCAGTAACAACATCCAGATGAGCAAGCGTCTTTGTGATTCATTCCTACCTGCTTGTTGATAAAGAATATTACAGGCCACTATTGTGATTACCACCTTCTCTGCAAAACATCAGTAAGAATTCCATCCTCACTAAGGCTTGACAGTGAGTGAAGGACAGTCAAAGAAAACATTAATGTGAGTTCTTGCACTGCTGCAATGGNCTTCTCTCTGCTCTCCCAGGCTCAGTTTAAAGGCACAGGACTCATGTTTGGGCATAGAGCGATGGTAGGGGATACACGACACGGTCACCCCAAGACAACCTCCAAAAGGACGCTGACTTCTATGCACTTTCTCCTCTGTGGTTTGCAAAATATTTTTTTCTTTCATATATTACACTTCTACTGTTTTCCACATGCATGTAGATGGAATGTCATAATATCCTTGTCCTACACAGCACAATTTTTTCAGATCTTTCATACATTTTCCATCTACTTAAGAAAAGCTTGTTTAATACATGGTCTTATTATAATGAGCTTCATGTTTGCATTCCTTTCACTTCTTGTTTTCCTAATTCCTGAACCTGCCTGAAATTAGGTTACAAATTCACTGGGTCAGATATTTTACACCTCTTTTGACAAGGCTTTGTGCAAATTCTAGGCAAATGGTAAACAGCAATCACCACTATAATACTAATAAATGCAAATTAAATGCTGCTCCAGGAGCTCTTCCCTCAGAATAGTAGCTGTTAAAATGTATGTAGTACTTCCCCCCCACCCCCAGACTGCAAATACATTTGTTAATTAATTGAGTCTGAATGACATTGCCATAATTAGCCAAGCCCAGGCTGCTCTTAATGGCAATGGAGCTACCAACAAAATGAAGGCATCTATGATTTCAAGAAAGCATCCATTCCTGTTTCACTGGATGGAATGAAAATATTGTTTATGCACAAAATGATTGGTCCTATGACAGCACTAACTCCATCCAGAGATGGAAGGAACACAGAAAATGAACAGAAAGAGCTGGCATCTTCACTCAGCAGCTGGCAACCACTACATGTGATCTACAGAAACAGTGTCTAAACAACAGGGCAAGATTCAGTTATTTTAGCCTTTCATAAACAGAGGCGCAACACACAGGGATCTACAGCCCGACTATTGTGTGTTGTACACATCCTATAGACACTGAGTTACAGTTGTTAGGGAACCATACATCATTCAGGATACACACTAATCCTATCATGTGCTTGGAAACTTGCAGAGAACAGATTCATCATTCCTGTTTTGTTAACCACAGCCTACCAGTGACCATCTATGCCAGGGAAGTCCTTTATTTTTCATGTACATTTTCTCTTAGGCAGTTAAGGCACCAAACAACCAACAAGCTAATGAGTCTTATCGCTTTTAAGAAAGCAGGCTCTTTACTTACAAAGCTGATTGCGTCAAATCAGCTATATATAGCTAATTGCTCTATGGCAAATACAAATCAAATTAATCATCTGCTTAGGGCACCACAGTCTCTGTAAGCACCATACTCCATGGCAACAGTGTTGTATCGTCACTGTACTGCCTCCTGAAGTGAGTCCCTGCCAATCTTATGTAGGATGTAACAGCTACAAATAAGGAATACTGCAAAAGTTTGGAGACAACAGAAGTGATTCAGTTCTGAATTTCTCACCAATACAAATGACACAGTCTGCATTAGGGAGTAATACTGCCAGTTGTGCTGTCATCACTTTATACACTATTCTCGTGTTTGGTGTATGCATGATTACACAGGTGACAAGGAAGGTAGTGTTATTATGCTACTGCAAAAAAAAAAAGGTTTCCTCTGCAGGGACCTTTTGTCAGTGTCACAAACAAACTAAGCCAGGACTGCCCAATCACTGTCAGCTATGCGCAAGCCTCTCATTTAGAATGGCTTTGCTCAAAAACCTTCATGTGGTACACACAGGGGTTGTATGTCTGCCCAGTGAAGGCACAAGTGCACACAAATGGCTGACAGATCCCATTTCCTAACTCATCTGTCATGGGCATACCCATGCAAACCTGTTGAATCCCAGGAGTACTGTTATTGCTATAATAAACGGATAAATTTTGTCTTATGCCTTAGACTGTTGAAGTTTAAGGAAAAAAATACCTAAAGCCATTAAACAATTTCTGATTATCTCTTGTGGCCAGAGTAATCCTCTGGGATGATTAGGAGGGTTTTCTCATCTGCCACAATGTCAAAAAGCTGTCAACCACATCTCACCTGCCTCTGCTCTACCAGAGAACAGCAAACTGGAAGCTGCAAGCAAGCAACGTGTGCCTTGTCCAGGCTGCTCCTAAAAATAAGAATTATCCCCAGGGGTGCCATTTTTCACGATGCTTACATATTACCTGTAGCTCTGTGATTTGATCTTTCTTTCTGGTCTTCCAAATAGCAAAAGCATTCAGAGATTTAAGAAAAAAATCAAAGTCTTGCTATCACTGGCTTCCAAAATTTTAACCTTTTCTGCTTAGTGCTGTAACAATTGACTGCAGAGTATGTCATGATATGGGGGGGAAAAGCCAATAAATGTTGTTAAAGAGTCTTATTTTCATGCAGGTTGAAATCTTGCATCAAATGCATCAGGCAACACCACTTGAAAAGCTTGCAATTCTCAGCATCTCCATTGCTGATGTTGTCATCAAAAGCCATGAAACAAGTCAAGCCTGGTAATAAGACCTATGCCTGTCACTAGTGAAACACCATGCAGTTATCAAAGCACCAAATCACTGCCATGACCAGCTGATGTTTATCTTGGACACACCAAAATTATTTAAGCAAACAGACCTTCTGAGCTAACCACCATGCACAAAATAAGGCTATGTATTTTGCATGCACCTACTGAAAAATAAATAATCTACTGAATACCCCCTATCTACCAAGGAAAATGAAGTGGCTGAATATACACTCTATGCACCAGTGGTTCATTTGTGCATGAGAACAATTAACGATTAATCCATTTGCAGTTTGTAAAGTATTCTTTTTATGCTACTTTGCCCTATTTATCATAATGTTTCACATCTTCTCTAGCTGTAAGGATAGCAGAAACTCAGCATATCTTGCTGCCTATGTGGAGAGCTGCACTGGGAAACAGCAGGAAGAAAGAAACTGTAAGGCAGTTTCACTGGAAGCATTTCTCTTTTTCCCTGTTCTCAGCTCTTTTCTTCAGTAGAAGAAGGTATTTGGCCACTTTCTCAACATCTTAGCATGTTCTGAACGTCCCTTTTGCTTCCCAGAGGATGGAAGGAGATGCAGCTACATCCTGCCACTGTCAGGTGAAAGGATGATACTTGGCTCCAGCACAGAGCTACAACAACCGTCTTCGTTAGTGAAAAGAGGTTTTCTATAATCATTTGATGCAAGAACATGAAACTACAGGTGATAAAGAAGTACAGCAGAGGCTTAGTGAATGAGCTGGCCTGAACAAACAGAAAATCAGCAAGCATTCCCAGGAGAAAGTAGACTTTTAAAGATATGCTGGAGGATAAGAAGTTCACTTGTCTCTCACCACTCATTCTATGTGTGATATACAGCCTTTTGTGAAACCAGTATCTGATCTGGCAAGACTGAGTAGACCACAATACAAATGCAGAGACAATAGTGAAGATGCTGATCACACACGTGTAGTTTGACTGCCATTTGGACAACCACACTGTCACAGTATGAATGAACTAATAGAAGCAGGACTGTACATGAGGAATCATGTTGCCACCCACAGGTCTCTCAGTTTGCTCCTAACAGCCTACTGGTAATTAGTAATATGTGGTACCATTGTCAAATTACTGCACTTCTACTGTTTTTGAAGTCCAGGAGAGAGGGGATACACAGAGGATCTATGCAGCTCTTAATGCAATATCTGCCTTATGGTGCTCACAGTTAAAATCATGTTCTGGATACTCTGTTCTCCTGCATCTTGAAACAAATGTTTGCACACAGACACACCCATATTGCCCACTATTGCTCAGTTTTGCTTAAGATCTCTTGGTATTTGCTGTACAGAATGTAGGTATGTGTGCATTCCTATATACACACACACACACACAGAGGTATATACTTCCTACTGCACTTCCTATGAGTTCTGCTGAGTATTTTTGTGACATTCCCCTTCTTACTCCCTTTTGCAAACTTTTGTTGCATACAGCACAGATGGGACTTGGGGATTTCCTGTTCAACAGGAACCTTCAGGTGGAGCAACACTGTCGGCAGCAGTACGTCCTGTTTTCTCTCATCCTTTAGGCGTAGTCCCATCTCTGATTATCTACAAGACTTTATCACTGTGATTCCTAAACTCTGGCGTTGCTCATCTGCAGGTGACTTACATACCTGCAGCTGCTGGCTCTTTGGTGTCCTGCTGCACAACTGTTCTAACCAGAAAGTCAAGCACTGACCTTACTTCACCACTTCAGGAGAACTTGGAGCCAATAGATTGCTCCCTTGCTCCCTGGATATATTCACTGAGGGAAGGACATTCCTAGGGAGTGTCCAGCTCCTGAGACAGAGAAACTGTCCACCTGATAGGCGACATCACAGGCATGGAGGTTGGTGGCACTGAGGGGCTGAGATGATCAAAAAATTGTGGGCGCGCTTTCTGCACTTTTCACTTGTCACGTCCTTTCTCTCCAGGACTGCCTGTTAGCTTGCTCCATGTATAATGTTCTCCATGTCTCAGACTTGCTCAACAAGCCCCTCTTCCACCCTCACACACTTTTCCTCTACTCTGAATCACAGAATGGTTGAGGTTGGAAAGGACCTTTGGAAGTAACTATGTCCAACCTCCCTGCTCAAGTAGGATCACCGAGAGAAGCTTAATAGGGACTATGTCCAAATGGCTTTTGAGTATCTCCAAATTATCTCCAATATCTTCTTTACAACTGCCCTTCAGCTATTTATATACAGTGATGAGATCCCTCTCTGAGCCATGTCTTCTGCAGGCTGAACAATCCCATCTCTCTTGGCCTTTCCTTATGGGAGAGATGGTCACTCCCTCAGTCGTCTTTCTGGCCCTTTGCTGGACACTGTTAAATAGCTCTAGGTTTCCCTTATACTAGGGAACCCAGAACTGTTCTCCAGGTCTGACCTCATCAGAGACAAGTAGAGGGGAAGGATAACTTCCCTTGACCTGTTTTTCTCTCCCTTTCTGTCCTTCCTTGTTCCACACACTCCCTCTTATATGATCCAGCTTTTTCTCATTATCTTTGTGTCTATCTAAATCTTTCTTATAGACATTTGTAGAACCAGTAGGCTGTCAAATTTTCACCTTGCTTTTTGAAGGACAGTGAATTCTTCACAAACCATGAGAATTTCATATGCAAATAGTGATCAGATCTCAAATAAACAACTTTTCTTGATGCTAGGCAGTAAAAAGGTAACACATGGTTTACTATGAACCTCCATCAAAGCCATCAATAAAACCAACCAGGAAAAAATCAACAGATTTATTTCTCATGAACAACTTTTCCCCCTTTTTCTATATTGGAAGTTCTTCATTGATGTTACCAAACAAAAAAATAGATAACAATAATGATGCAATTTACCCCCTTTAGCAAACACAACCAAATTTTTTTTCTCAAAGATACAGAGTTCAGCATGAGAACATCTATGTTCTAATGCTCTCTCCAGAGCATTGACTTACATGGATGCATTACAGGCATCTGCTTCCACAAACGATGACTAGAATTAACAGCATCTGACTGATTTCTAATTAGTATTGGAAGGTAATATAGACATTAGCTCCAAATAATCATACACTTTAGTTATTACTGTAGGTGCACTGCAATGGCACCTAGGAGGGTCCTTGTGACAAATACAGGCAGTGAAAAAACAGTAACCTGTACCAAAAATTGGTATGGGGGTACCTTGGCATGGGGATTGGACTAGATGATCTCCAGAGGTCCTTTCCAAACCTAATTACTCTGTGCTGATGTGAAAAAGCTTAGAAACAAACCTATGGGAGACAAGAGGGCAGGAAGACAAATAAACAAGCAGTAAGACATGTCAGCAGTGCAGCTGTTAGTGCCAGGCAGGGTATATCGGTTAGTCTTAGCACGTATTTCTGGACTAACAGACTACCTTAGAAAGCATCCTGCACTACTTTTGTTACATATAAAATATCTGTATTAATGTTTAAAGTAGCTGTATCAATTAAAATATATTGCACATTGAAAGAGTTATATTATTAATCTCAGTTGGTTAAGTATAGTGACATTTAAGCATAAGAACATAGTATTTATAGCCACAGTCACTACAATATGCATGGCACTTTTCTACCCCAATTAATCCACAAGAAAGACTGTGATATGAGAAACAGGGCTTTAAAATAATATATAGAAAAAGAGGTTTAAAGGAAATAAAATATAATTCAAGATTAGATAGGTTAAGATTAGACCATAATTAGGCAAAATTATTTATGGAGATTAGACATCAATAACAGACCAGGCGTGTACCTAAGAGCTAAGATATGCAGAAGCATTTTGTGTGCTCACACCATGGGAACATTCAGAACATGTCTAACACAAGATTTGTTTCACAACATAAACTTGTGTAGTTTTAAACATACCAGTAGAGCCTTAGATCAGGCACAGTTGTGTAAGAGGCTGTCAGATGAAGCACATTTTTGTGCTGCTGTAAGAAGCTTCTGACTTGGAATCTACCATTACAAATTTTAACATTTCATATTAATTTTCAATTAGACCTGTAACTAGCATAGCCAAAAAAATATTATATATAGATCAAACCTTAGAGCAATGGAGAATTTTTTGTTTTAAACCATAAATGTTTAAAACAAAAAATTCAAGAAAATACTGCACACATGAAACCATTTCACTTTCACCAAAGCAATCACATTTCTTTCAGAAAGGCTGTTGACTTAATTTTTTCTCTATCCCCCTTATTTGTTTTTGCATTGAATGTGGCAAATGAGTTTTGGGGATTCATCCTCCCTTTTTCTCTTTTTAGGCCAATTAAAGATTTTGAATGTTTTCTCAGTTTGGAAGCATTAAAATCCCCACCACATATAAGATAATAGGGAAAATAAAGAAAATAGAAACTAATTTTAAAAGGTATAAGAACTGAGTGTTATAAAATGACTACTCCCCCTTACTACCATACACCCTTTCCCAAAACAGAAAAGCTTTAAAGTAATTCTCAAATATATTAGAAAGTTCCAGAAGAAGAAAACTAAAATATAGAGAAGAACTAAGAAAAAAAAAAAACATGAAAGGGAAAAAGGGAAAAGATGGAAAATAAGCTCACATACTTTTGATAACACTTGCCCTATTACACTAGGGCAAGTGTTGTGAAAAAAAGAAGAATAAGAAGGAAACAAGATACAGAAATGTAGAAAATTCAAAATAATTAGAAAAATATTTTGTGACATAAGCTTACAAACTCTCTATTATCTACCATTTTGAATGAGAAACATCTTCCAAATATATTTTTTCTTTTCCCCTTCAATATTTTGATCACATGTTTCAAAAAACAACTCCTGCCAGCACCTCAAAACTTTGTTTCCAGTGTTCCCTTTCTCTCCTTACCAGGTAAATGGAGGTGGCATTTTGCTAACTGCCAGTTCCATATAAACATCTCATTTTGTTGGCAGATGAAGGAGAGAAAACATTGAAAACAGAACTTGCATTTAACAGGCCTTGGTAGAGCTTGGGTTTGAAACAAGCCAGAGAGTCACCAAGGTTGGAAGAGACCCTCATGGTCATCCAGTCCAACTGTCAGCACAGCAGCACCATGATCACCCCGAACCATATCCCCAAGCAACACATCCAGACCTCCCAAACACTTCCAGTGGCTCCACCACCTCTTTGTGTAACTTACCTCGATGCCCAACCACTCTTTGAGGGGAATATACTTTTCTAATATCTACCTGAATCTCTCTTGGTGCAACTTAAGGCCATTCCCTCTCATACTTTCACTTGAGACATGATGATCATGAGCAAACAAGTGTAGAGTGACTGCTACCAGGAGGTTCTGGGAAGTCATTTAGCAAGCTTCATCCCTCTGTACCTAGGAAGACAGTTTTGCTCTTATTAGCTGGCTGGCTACTCAGATATAGAGGATTTCAGACCAGATATTCCATCTTGGATATTTACTCTTCAATGTATATTCAGACAATAGCAGCAACGAAATTGTTTCACTGAAAAATCCCAGACCAGGTCTTTGTTAAAAGCACCCAGAAATCCAGGGCAGAAATCCACTCTATCATGATCAGATAACTGGCACCTTGATGCCTAAAGCATCTTTACTAAGGTTGTCATTTACAACTACTATAAACCTGCCCAAAACCATGCAGACAGCCTCAAGCTACAAATCTAGCAGTGCTATAAGATATCCTGTTTCCCCAGATTTGCTCTGTGGCAGAAGCCTGGACAGGAAGTACACAGAGGCATTAAAGAACAGCTGAAATAGCATTACCTGAAGAGGCAAACTCCTTGGTTACTCCTAAGAGTTTTCTAAATGGTGTTTGGACTCTCATGAGGTTCCCTTTTTCAGTCCTTCCTTTTGACTGAAGTGTCAAAGGTGAAACTTTCCCAAAGGGTATCTTTGTATCAATCCCACACCACCCTCCAAAACTTGTTGCCATATCAGTTTCTGAGAAAGACCAGAGCTCAGTTCATGGTCACTGTAACTCCACACACTCCTTTAAATACATACCCTTGTAATAATTCAGCTGCTTGTATCTGGATTAACCCCATGAACATACTGCACAAATGGTGCTGTGAGCATAACACTCGAGCCAAGGGTGCCATGAGAACCAGCAGTTCCCCTTTCACGTGTAAGGTGTGCATATGCATGACTAGAGTACAAAAACAACGTAAGTGCTCTGCAGCAGATTTAAAATGAAATTAATGTCTAGTCTGGATAGCCCAGTTTGCATTTTTGACCACATGGAAAAAGAAGGAAGGTGGTACTTTTAGATACAGTCAGAAATTTTAAGAGCAATACTCACACTCCTTAGCAAAGATTGAATGAGTATGCCTTCGCCTGGAAATCAGCAGAAGCAAAGAGGGAGGGAATCTTCCAGACCCTGCACAAATCCATCCCTGCCCTACACCCCCATTCTTAATTACTCTTATTCTTCATTTCCATTATAATGCCAGTGCCTCTGGCACCACCGCTCCCCGGGAACTTCCTCTGCCTCCACTTCCCGCCAGCTCCTTGTATACAAAACTTCCACCTGATGGACAGGGAAAGGCAGACACCCTCTTTTCATCTTAATCCCCTGTAAAGTACACACTGCCTTTTACTGAGCTTGCCAATGCAATCAGAAATGGTGCTGCACAACTAATAAAAATAATTATCAAGCTTTGATGATCATCCAGGATGGGTTTTATGTGTTTTCTCTCTCCATTTGTACAGTGAGTCTCATAAGACTGAATTTAATTTTCCCTGCTTGCTGTGAACATTTAAAAAACAGTCTCATCCATAAAAATATCCAAAGCCTTGCACTGAAAGGCTGTTCTCATGTTTAAGCCCAGTTTCGCCCTTTAGGATTTTGTGCTGTGCAGACTCTCTGCAGTGTCACAATAGCAATTAAATTTGCACAAAATCCTTAATCCTCAAAGAATCATAAGGTGCATTTAGACTTTAAAAGCACTGAAATACACCTTCTGTTTACAGGAAAGGAAAGTTATTTTCCCATCCTTAAAACCCCATCCCAAAGTAGGGATGAGGTTGGAGGTCAATCTCAAGAGATGTGCAGACACTGTCCATTACACTGTGCTGCCATAACTCTGGCAGGAATCCCAGAAGAAACCTGCCTGCCCAGACACACATCACCTCTGCAATACAAATGTGTCCTAGTGCCATCTACCAGCCACTCAAGACACCCACTTCACTGGAGAGAAGTGATTTTTTTGCCTTCTTACTTTTGCAGCTCCCGAAACAAATCTATTCTTTAATTCAAGTTCCAGTCTTCCACACCTGAGCCAAGTCAGAGTCACCTTCCAAGAGCTGTGAAGAAACAACTCATCAGTTGAAGGATGTTGGCACTAGTAGCGTCCTCACCTCTGTGTTGTCTTTTTTTGGGATTTTTGAGTTTCTCTGGAGTGAGCATCACTCCTGAGCACCTCCCCGTTAACACCTAAGCTCCTCCAGGACAGTGTTCCCAGTGACACAAACACACTGGCTGAGGTCATAACACAGCCCCCTCCAGCACTTGAGAATAAAAGAGCATTCAAGCTATAATATGACTCAAACCCAACTTTCACATGCTTTTGGCTAAATCCTGCTTTCTCCACTGACTTCCTTGGCCAGAGTGTAATATATTCATTACATATAAAGAAATTAAAGGAATGGAAGAAAGGTAATTATTTTGCTTTTTTTAAAATTATATGACATGATGTACTGTTTTCCCTGGTAAGAAAATGTCCTCATTTAGCAGCTCATAACTGGATAAATGTCTGTCCAAGTAATATTGACTCACTACAGTTCAAAGGAGACTTTAAAAAAATTTGTTTATGAGAGAAGAAATTGGCTGAGAGGGTTTCTTTTCACCCCAAAAATAAGCAATTATCGATCAGCCCTTCAGTTAATAAAGCATAAAATTGTTTCAAGATCTTGTGCTATTGTTCCAAGCCCTCCTTCCAAAACAACTTTTTTTATCCAGTTACTGGTGGCCTTTTACAGAATAACTAGGTTGAACTGTAATTCCCTTTGTGGTGAATAACAGAATCAAACTAATCTTGTCACAGTGACAAAATCAAATATCAAAAAAGGCCACTTATCATATCCAATTTTTGTCTTCTTAGAATCTGCTCCTCTTTCAGGGCATATCTTCAACCAGGTCATACAAAGGCTTCAGTCTTGTATTCTAAAGCAAATGTGCTGTGACGTTGTCTGGAAGGAACCCACAGTGACAGGACCTGGAAGAAGCAAAGAGAGGGACAGAGACAGACAGATGAGCCATGATGTGTTGTCAGCAAGGTGGAGGCAACACCTGAGAGGACAGGGAGGTAGCTGGCTGATCTGGGACCGTCCCCTTGCGCTGTAATGCAGCCCTGTTTTGCAAAGTAAGGAGCCAATCTGTCCAGTCACCAGGGCTGGGATTCCCCATGAAAAACTTGGCCACATGGTTGGCAAGGGAGGGGTAGAGGATGAGGCAAGAGTTCTGTCAGAATCACTCCTCCACATCTCAGTGTGGGACGAGCCTTCCAAGATACAGAGCCATTCTCCAAAGAACCAAATGCCCTGAGCTAAAATCAGCCCAATTAAAAGGAGCTGGCAATTTAATGGATGAAACTCTTCGCCAACTGGTATTTAAATAGCTGAAATGAAAGATTTAGTATGAGAGTGTGTTCTCTCTCACAAGACAAAACAAACCACCCTACCAACGAAATAAACAAACACAAATCTGCTCTCTGTGCAAGGCTAAGTATTTAGAGAGAAAAATAAGATTTGCTCTTATGAAACAAGGACCAGATCCAAACCCACTGATTGCCTTGGCATTTCTGCTTAGGTTTGAATAGGCCAAAATCTGGTCAAAATCCCTTAAGACACATTGGCTGATAAATTATTTTAACTGAAAATCCCACCAGAAAAATATAACACAATATATAAATGCTACTCTCCTGCTCATAATTTTTTCTCTTCTCTAGATAGCATAAATAGAAGAATTGTATTGTTATTTCAATTAATCATTTATTCAATGTACTCTTTATACATGATCTGAAACCAAACCAAGCTGATTTGTGCCATCTACCGGTAAAGCAAGGATTTCCAACTCCTAAGTACTTTAAATCTACCAAACTTATTTTAAATCTGTTTCAGTTTGTTATTAACTGTATAAAAATATGTTACTTCTTTCCAAGTAATCTCATTTATGCCCTATCTATTAATGAAGACTGCTCACATTAAGTGAAGGTGATTGCTAAAACCATGTTGGACAAATTAATTCGTGGGCAGCTTTAATGAGAGTGACAATATTATGATTCTATTGAAAAGTCTCAAAGGCACGTTTTTAAACTAAAATTTTCACCCAGTAAGCCTGGATACTGGGTAAGACCTATTTCTCATCTTGATCTATCTGCTTATGAATTGCAGCATTCATGTTGTGACAACTGCCAGTATGCTCTTACATATCTGAGTTACAAGTGTGAGCCACTGTTCAGAGCTGAGGTGCTCACAGCAGAGCTGAGGCTGGGCTGCCCCTCTTGTACAAGGCAGTGCAAGACCTCACACTGGCAAATGTGGATAAACTCACTATTCACTGTCAAAAAGGCTGAACTCAAATTGTGACCAGCTTCCTCAGAGATGCACATCCATGGAGAACAGCGATGGCCTTATAGGAGAAAAATCAAAATGAGCTAACTTGAATAGTATAGCAGAATGAATAAATAAGACATGCTGTCTTTGCATCAGGGGATGGAAGTGAAGGAGAGAGAAAAGGTTTTTTTGAGCTTCAGGACAGTGTTGGCAAAAGAAGAAATGGGCGTCAGCTGGCCATGAATATATTTAGGCTGGAAATTAGAAGGCTCCTAACCATCAGAAGAAAGAGGTTCTGTGACAGCCAGCCAAGGGGAGCGGTGGGGGCACACAATCTAACTAATTTTAAGATAGATCTTGGTAACTTAATGAAAGGGATTATGAAACATGGATGTCTACAACAGTAGAAAACTGGACTTGATGACCCGGACAAACCCTGCTAGGCCTCTGCTCCCACGTTTCCCAGAATGTTCCTCTGCTTTGACTTCAACATGGTGTCCAGCTTCTGACAGCAGTAGATTTAGTTGCCTGTCAGAAGGCTCCAAATTACGGAATACTTCTGTTGATCCCAAACCCTCTCATTAGTTGGGATATGATTTGGTAGGAGTGGCCAATTGNATTAAGTGAAGGTGATTGCTAAAACCATGTTGGACAAATTAATTCGTGGGCAGCTTTAATGAGAGTGACAATATTATGATTCTATTGAAAAGTCTCAAAGGCACGTTTTTAAACTAAAATTTTCACCCAGTAAGCCTGGATACTGGGTAAGACCTATTTCTCATCTTGATCTATCTGCTTATGAATTGCAGCATTCATGTTGTGACAACTGCCAGTATGCTCTTACATATCTGAGTTACAAGTGTGAGCCACTGTTCAGAGCTGAGGTGCTCACAGCAGAGCTGAGGCTGGGCTGCCCCTCTTGTACAAGGCAGTGCAAGACCTCACACTGGCAAATGTGGATAAACTCACTATTCACTGACAAAAAGGCTGAACTCAAATTGTGACCAGCTTCCTCAGAGATGCACATCCATGGAGAACAGCGATGGCCTTATAGGAGAAAAATCAAAATGAGCTAACTTGAATAGTATAGCAGAATGAATAAATAAGACATGCTGTCTTTGCATCAGGGGATGGAAGTGAAGGAGAGAGAAAAGGTTTTTTTGAGCTTCAGGACAGTGTTGGCAAAAGAAGAAATGGGCGTCAGCTGGCCATGAATATATTTAGGCTGGAAATTAGAAGGCTCCTAACCATCAGAAGAAAGAGGTTCTGTGACAGCCAGCCAAGGGGAGCGGTGGGGGCACACAATCTAACTAATTTTAAGATAGATCTTGGTAACTTAATGAAAGGGATTATGAAACATGGATGTCTACAACAGTAGAAAACTGGACTTGATGACCCGGACAAACCCTGCTAGGCCTCTGCTCCCACGTTTCCCAGAATGTTCCTCTGCTTTGACTTCAACATGGTGTCCAGCTTCTGACAGCAGTAGATTTAGTTGCCTGTCAGAAGGCTCCAAATTACGGAATACTTCTGTTGATCCCAAACCCTCTCATTAGTTGGGATATGATTTGGTAGGAGTGGCCAATTGCCTTTTGTCTCTAATTCTTATGGTGCGTTTGTCAGATCTGCCTTCTAAAGCTTTTAAACATAGTTTGTATTCATTTTTATAATAGGCTGCAGGCAACTGGTGAATCAAAAGTGAATTAAGCAAAACCAGCCATTTTAAAGTACAATAGCTAAGGGATCAACTAAGATGTAATTATCTGTTATGTTTAGCAGAAATCACCATGACAGAAAAAAAAGCAGGTGGGAAAGTCACTGTAAGTATGATTTACAATGTAAGTAACTTGGTAAAAGATGATTATTTATTTCTAAGTGACCTCATGTTGCTTTTAATTTTGAGTATGCTTCCATATAAATGAGACACGAAAACCTCTAATGGGTCAGACAGGGCCCAGTATCTGCATACATTGGATAGTTGCTTTAAATATGAATGATGTTCTGTTTAAAAAGGAGGGGACTTGGCTGAGCCCCCAAACTTCCACTTGTAATGCGCAGAAGCAGTGAACACTGGTTGACCTCTGAATAAAAGAAAAATACCTGCAATCTCTCAAACTGAGCATTCAAAACTATATGTCCCTTTTGAAAATTCAGTTCTAAAGTAAACATATAATTAAATCTATCAGCTGATACCGTTAAGAACAGCACTCTGCCTTTCTCTGTTGGTTTCCATTTCACCCTCCCCAGCTGCTACAGAGACAATCTGAGTATAACAAAGTAGCAGTGCTGTGCTCAGGAAGTGATGTGGAAGTGCGAGTGCCCGTGAGCCCGTGCACAAAGAGCAGAGGAAACGCAACATGTGCAGTTCCCCTGGTACCTGATGGAATTCTGCACCTCCTGCTGTCTGTGACTAAGTACACAGCAAAAAGTTTTTGTGAGGATCCTCTGAGAGTCATTTCATTTTCATTTCCTGAAGTAGGAAAATGTCAGCGTTCTTGAACTACTTCATTCAAGTGTCCAAGTGAATCATATTTAAATCAGAAAAAGTGGAAATACAAGAAAGCTTAATACACTTTCAAATTATATTTAGCTGATCTTCCCCTTTTTGGAAGGATTTGCTGTTTGGAAATACTTAGCCTGACAGGACTCTGTTCAACAGCCAGGACATACAGAAAGAACAATCTATCAGGCATCTCACAAAAACATTCCTCTGATGTGTCCAGCTGTACTTTCCATGCAGAGTGGAATAATTTGGGATAGAAGAAAACTGGCTCTAGGTGAGGTGCTCTGGCACTCTCCATTACATGGGTATGTAAACTTACTGCTTACCTGAGTAAAGTGAGTGCCATCAAGAAAGTCCCACTGACCTTAGTGGGAAAACTAGTACAAGCAGAACTTGGATCATAGCATTCCCTTTTTGCCCAAAGATCAATGCTGTCACCCCAGCTGCCCTGGGGCAATAAAAGAAATAAAGACATTAATGCCAGCCTGGTCTTAACCTCTGGGGAACAATGCAGATGTCTTTCTCTTTTTGATGAATTAATTCTTCCCTTGATGACATAAACTGCAAAAGCTTCAAACATGTAGCATTTCTTCCTGCTGGGTTTCTACTTTCATCCCTTCAGATTCAACAAAAGAAATGCAGCTGGGAAATACAATGTGGGCAACAAGTGGGCTATAGGAATGCTCCCAAGTGGGTTTTCAAAAAAGTCCTGTAACTCTGTTTTCCTCCATCAGTGAAGATGCACAGTTTTCTATTGCCATATAGCCATCAATTATATATGGTATATCCTGAAGCAAGTGCTAAACTTTTTACATTGGGCTTTTCATTTTCTAAATGACAGGTAAAAATTTCTATTGGTGTTCAGTTTCTTCAGATGGCCTCCCCACAAAAACCAGGGTATACTAATGTTAGTTTGGATTGCACACTGATATTTTAGATGACATAATCTGAACTGATGCAGGGTTGGTGTTTACATGATGTCATAGATCAGCTTCTGTAAAGGGTCAGTAGAATCTCTAAAAACGACTAAACACCTTTACGTAGGAATTAATAAAATCTTCATTGCACCTTGCTCCTACTTCTCACCCTTAAAAAATAAACAAAAAACAACCAAGTGGGGAAATGAGATCACCCTGCAGCATGTTCAAACATAAATATGAACATACATAAAACTATTTCAAGACTGAGACTAGTAAGTCACATCATTAACATTCTTGTCTTCCTGATGGCAGCAGGAGTTATATCACTTCCTTTATTTTAAGCATAAAATTTCACCATTTCAAGCATAATACCTCTGATTCCCATCAGTGCACCCTGAACCTTTCCTCATTTCAGTGATCACTTATCGTCCTCTTTTTCTCTTTCAGGAATTGTTTCTTTCAGGAGTAGTTTCTCTACTAAACGTTCTGTAGCATGATTTTTTAATTGAAAATACCTTTACTAATGAGATTCTGGAAAATATTACTCCCATTTAATTGTACTTTTCATATTGGATTTTGTGACATTAGCACCCAAAAACTGTATGATGTCATTCTCAGCTTCATTTGATGTTTCTTCCACAGCTTAGATGTTGCTGATACTGTGGTTTTCTTGGTCTTTAGTACCACAGTAACCTAGAAGACTGCTCATGACACTTACAAAATGGGTTGTGCCAAAGATGCTTGCATGAGTATAGATCTTATGATTTGCAAAACCCATAAAGAAACCATACAGCTTTCCCTATATTTTGAATGTAATAATTTTAACTTAAGCCAGGGCAATTGCTACTTAATACAGATTTAAACCATTAGTTTCACTCCCACGCTATGACCACAGTAACAGTAACTTCCCACTTTATAGCTTGCTTGCTTTTTTTACTTCCATGCAATTGCAAAAACTGGCAAATATATATGTTGGGATTTTTTTCTTTATTGGTTCTGAAGGAAACTCAAGATTCGCATTTTATGGATAGTTTTCTGAGGTCTCAGATGTTAACTTTGAATTTCTTTATTCCACTACTAAATAAGGTTTTACTACTAATTCAATAATGTTGTTTTTCACTTCAGATATTAAGACCCTGTAATCTTGGAGTGCAGGCAAAAGATCAAAAGCAATTGGATTATCCCAGCTGAACAACTTACCACTCACTGCCTTACCTGATCTTTTTCTTCTAACCCTTTGCCTATGAGAAGGAAGAACATGGCTTAAATCTCATCAACAGCAATTCTGGTGCTTGCTTTTGCAGCTCTATGTTTTAAAAGCAAAAACATAGATCCTGCAAAAATACAAAATGAGAAGATAGACTATGAAGAGAATGCTGCAATGATAAAAACAGGGCAAACTCTTAAGCAGCATAAATACAGTGGATACACCTACAGAGAGCACTCACCTCTTTCCAGGAGACACAAAGTTCCTATTGCAAAGGAAGCACCCCTACCACGTGATACATATTCTACCTCTTTGCCATCATAATTGTTGAGTGCATTCACAGTCTTGTTTCAGAAAAAAACCCCCACATTTTGGTGTCCCGACTCTGAGCACAATGTAGATGCTAATGTACATACAAACATTGTGAAATATTTACTGCATAATGTCAGTACTCCTGATGGGACCGGGGTGTTTTGGAGATAGCTCCATGGGTAAGCTTCTCTTTTAGCACTTACTTAATTTAGAACCCATCAGAACACTTCTGCATGCAGAGAGGAAAAACACTCTAAATAACAGCTCCGCAGATACCACTTAAAAATTTCCTTGAATATATTCCATCTAACAGGGACTGTCTGTACTTTTAACTCTATGAAGCATCTGGTTTGTGTCTACATGAAGTAACAGTAATGTGAGTGAGTGGCAAACAGTGGATTCCTGTCAATGAGAGATTTGCTTGATGGCACCTTCTCCCCCTTTAACATGGACATGAAAGTTAATGAAACTCATTAGCCTTACATGTTCTCAAGCCATAATTTAAGCCATGGACAGAAACCCAGTTGGAGTGTGAGGGTGTGATGCAGCTGTTCACCACACAGGGTGGCGGAGCTTGACAAAGCAAAAGCCCAACTTCCAAATCTAGGTTTATTCAAAAAAATGCTTTGTATTGAATGGACCTACTAAAAAGCTGAGTCAAAACTTCCAGCTCAAGCTCCAGATAATTAATTTCCAGTAATTTGGCTTGGCAGGCACTGCGGATCTCCAGCCAAATGCGTGAATAGCAGCAATTCGTTGGTGAGGGGGGAGAGGGAGAGTGTGTTAGGATTCCTAATGATCTGGTGAAAGTGCTTTTATGCTGTGATCGCAGATTTACACGATGTTCAGCCAGCACCAAAGCAGAAAGCACTGGCACTGTAGTGCACTATTTAGAGGCGTGTGCTGAGCTGCAGCCACCTCCCCTGCAGCCACTGTAACCACAGTGTTTGCCATCCCCAGTGCAAAGCACTCCCATCTAGACAGCCTGCAAAACCAGATACAGAGGGGAGCTTGATGGCTGGGTTCTTTTCAGTGTGTTTTGCCACAGGAAAAATCTTGATGCTTCACACTTCTGTTGCATTTTAAGGAACAAAAATTTGCCCCTCACAAAAGCATACTCAATTTGAGCCAAAACGCTTCAGTGATAACACTGGTATATTCACCCGGGACAGTGATGAGGAAGAGAATTCAGTGAATGGGAATTCAAAGCTTACCATGGAGGCTAACTGCTCCAAATGGAGAATTTTTATTGACAGCATCACTTTAAACAACATTGCATTACACAATGACTTTCTTGAACTTATACACTGACAAATGGAAAATATGACAGATCTGCTTTCTGCCTGCAACACGTCTAAAGCTCATGAAAAGTCAATGGATAACTGTCTTTGTTTCTGCATGAGAAAAGTCAACAGCAAGAATATATGAACTGTGAAAATGCTGGCATGGCATTATTTGACTTCATTCACCTTGAAATCCATGTTTGAAAGACACAATATTTTTCATCCAAAACCCCAATTTTAAAGGAAGCTGAGTTTTTTCCTCCATTTATTTCCCATTTTCTCCCATATGTACATGAAGTTTGAGACCAGGCATAGTTCCTTTTTCCAGCACATGGAAAAAATGAAAAGAAGGTAGAAATGTTTGCATGTATTGTTATTGATATGATAAACAGACAATACCGGATGGGAGTTTGGGGCAAAATTCCACTCATAGTTTCACCCAAGAAGCTATTTTTACCTTTGGAGAAGTTATCTCAATGTAACTTAAACTTTGGGCACAAGTTAACAGAGAAATTCTATTAAGAGGAATCCTTTTCTCAGCTTTCAAGACCTCCTTATGGTTTCAGGAAGAATTTGTATGGTACAGTAGTTCTACAAATGACACAGAAACTATCTGCAGTGGTGGAAGACACGGCAAGGTTTTTATGAGGGTGTTTGTCAATATGCTGTGGTTAACAGAAACTACACAAGATTTGTAACTTATCATCCTCCTTTTCTTCATTCTTAAAAATCTAGTGCCAGAAAACACAAGGAACTCTGCTCTGTCCAGAGAGAAATTTATTCTGGAACTCCTGTCTTACATAGATTTTGTGCCTCCACAGTATTTCCACCTTCCCTTAGATATAACTTATTTCCATTAAGTCACATGTTTTGAGGTCTAATTCACATGTGTTTCTAAGGAGCAGACAGCCATGGAGTGACTGCTTTGTGTAATGACAAGTAGCAGCACAGAGCGGAGCAGTGGTTGCCAGCAGGAAATACAAGTTGACAGGCTTGTACAAATGGCAGCACTTAAAAGAGATGGGCAGTTAGCTTTGCATTTGCATTCCCTGTGCCAAGAAGGGGGAGGCAAAGTGCTTCCTGAGAAAGGGTATGAAATGCAACTTCTTTCCTTTTGCTAGACAGGTGTAGTGCCATCAGGGTCAATTCTGTCAGCACTGGCCAGACAGGTAGAATCTCTCTTGGCATGTCTCGTGCACCTCCCGTAGTCATGGTTAGCTGTGCTGATAGTCACGGGCAACATCTGGCTGGCCACTATAGAAGTGCAAGAAAAGGTGAAGGACCATACTGAGGTCTCAAACTAGTACCCAAAGGCAGCCAGCATCTATCCCATCAATTTCATATATCCTAACCAAGCAAGTAAGGGGCAAGGACATGAGTTCTGAAGAACACAGAGCTTTTACAGATGCACAATGAAAAATATGGTGTACAAGTGAAAAATGGAAGGGCAAAGGACAGCATGGATTTCTGGCATGTAAAATTTTTCTTTCAACTGTAAGTGGATCTATATGCTTTGAGAGGCTTATGTGGAGTTTGGAACCAAATAGATAAATATAAAGCAAATGAGCATTTGCAGAACTGGAAGGTATGTCAAAAGAAATAGCTTTCAGAGAAATATGTAGATCAGAAGCTCATCAGCAGCCCTCCTGCATTAGAGATCCAGAGGCCACTTAGCAGCTGCCAACAAAATGGTTGGTGGGAGCCTGCCAAAGAGAGCCACATGCTGTTGCTGGAAAAAATCTTTCACAACTGTGCTTGGCATATATGTCTAGGACTGCCAGGGAGCAGGAGAGACTGGCTAAACTGCACACTTTCCATTGACCACAATTAGTATGAATATACTTAAAATCAGGGATGTAAGTGCAAGCTACTAGGAGCCCTGCACTTCATCTGTATGCACCTCTGTCTGTAGTTTAAGCGCTGTCCAGGTAACACCCAAGGAAATGAACTGATAGATGGACAGCAAATGAGAACTCGGGCCAACAAGCTAGGTGACACAACAGTGCCAGACCCCCATACTCCCTCTTTTGAGAAACATAAGGTCTGTATTTCAGCTGGGAACTGGCACATAGCAATAAGAACATGCAATTTTTGCTGTGTGAGAGCAGAACATTTTTGCTGCCAGTACTAAAAGAGGGTGCTGACTGATAACTCAGAGCCTTTGGTTATCTCTGGTTTCAGAGATGGGCACATGTTAGCCACCATCCAGCCTCATTCTTAGGGAAGGGGCAGCCAGGTACAGATGTCAACAGTTCCAGCTATGGACTATGCATGAACTATGAAATAGTTTGAAATTACCCATTTTTAAATATCTGAAATACCAAGAATATTTTACATCCCCCATGTTTATTCTTTTGGTACTATATGAAAGAACTGTCTCCACAATTGACACAGCTGATATTCCTGTAGCAGCTGCTCTATTCAAACTCCATAACATTGGTGGAAATAAACATCTCCAAAATATTTTTCAAATAAGCAACACAATAGTTTCAGTTATAATGAAGACTTGTAGCATATTCCCATAATACACAGATTTATTATCACATGATACAGATGTTGCTCTAGACTTAAGATCTTTGAGATACATATTGTGAATGTGTATTTCAAAGATCTTGAATCATAGTGAATCATAAGACATTTACACAGAACAGAAGATTGTAGATTAGACCATTAGGGGGAAAAAAACAGGACAAAGACCACATACATGAGGTGTATACACAGTATATTCAAATGAATCTAATAGGAAAAATCTTTGTGTCTCTGTCTCACAAGCAAAGAAAACTGAAAATGTAACAGGATATTCCATTTCTTACACTTGTCATGATAATTTACACACTGACAGAGTAGAATATGGTAATTTCTCTGCATAGAGGGAACAACTTCCACTACTTCCAACAGGAAACAATTATTTCAGGTTACCACCTCAAGAACATCAATCTCCAAAACTTCTCTCCAGAACAATTATTCATGCATGACATTCAATCAGCAGTATCCATTTTTTCTTACAGAATGTTCCAGACATACTTTCAGGTCCCAGTTCTTCCTGTTTGAAAAAGCTGAAGTCTCTTTTACCTTTTGAAAAGAAATTGCTTCAGCATAGATTAGTAGGTTCTGGAAATCATCTCAAAAGAGCCTTGAATATACTTTACTGGTTCTTTTGACTGTACTCACAAGGAGTGCCAAGTCCTCACCCAGAAATCACTAAAGAACGCACTCAAAGAGGGCTATAAGCACCCGTTCCAGCAATCATACAGATCCAAGTATATTATAATACTTCCAAATAACAGAATTATTGTTATTCAGCTTTACTCATGTTCTCATTTAAAGACCAGCATAACAATCAAGATTCAGAGGATTCCTGGCCTTAAGATTGGATGTCTTTAAAAACTAGTTTCATTTCATCTGATTTCTATTACCAGTTATTTTAAATGATTGCCATGAAATGAGGTGCCACATGGATACCAGAGGATGCTTTAGCACAATTACATACCTAATAATCCACATGTTTTACTAAGCTTGCTGAAAGTTGGAAAGTAGATACAAAAATGAGCCCATATTTTTCCCTTCAAAGTTTCCAGGGCCTTTCTTCTTCTAAGTGAGCAGATATTACCACGAAAATACTTCTGCTGTAATATTTGACAAAAAGGAGGACATATATAAAAAATATATATGGAATTTGGTTAAAACCACAAATGGTAAAGGCCAGTCACAGTTCAACAGGCAATGACTTCTAGTTACCAGCATGCTGAAGGAAACACTCACACTGATGGCCTTGCTCTGAATTAAAATAACCCGATCTGTGAAATGCAATTTGCATTCCATTAAGCACGCTGTTCTTGTCTGGAGCTTTCTAGGCTGGCTTAATTGCCTGGCTGAGGAATTCAGTGTGATGTTTCCCAGACCCTTGCTAAGGGACTTTCTACCCTGTAAGCACTTCTATGGCTGAATTGCAAAAATTGAGCCGAGGCCCTTCTCAGCCAAGCACTTACATACCTGCTCTGATGTTACCAATACTAGTAGGACTTAACTTTTTGGTTATACTTCACCTTTGGTCTACGACAGAAAAAAATTTGGATGTAAGAACTTACAGGGAAAAGAAAATTTTTACACCCTTGATTACAGATTTTTAAACCTTAAAAAGCAAAAAAATAATAGTGTCAATAACTGCATTTTTCATCTTCAAAGCATCTCATAGTGAACATTTCGAGCTGCTGAAAAAGCCGGTATAGCAGAAAAAGAAATAATATCATTGATGTTTAACACTTAACATAGAAGAGGGAGCTGAAAGCAATTTCAGTCACTCGGTTGCTTACATACTACACCACGACCAGAAATCAGAAGTTTCCAAGACCTTATGTAGCACTTGTTGTTTAGTCTCTCTCCTCTGTTTTGGTGCTTCTCTGCAGCACAGCTAATTGGAACAGTAGGAAATCATAATAGGCATAAGCTGTGGTACATTTTGTTTCTAGACCAAGCAATGAATCCTACTTGTCACAACTGAAAAGAGAAGAAACAGTGGTGGGTTACGCACCAACTTATTAGGTGATGATTAGGAGCAATTTCTAATACAACCTCTTAAGTTTCATTGATACCTGATAAAACAACATTAATCCAGGCAATAAACTTTATTAAACAGAAGTAATAGGAATAAAAGGGAGGGAAGTGAGATTCAAAACAAGATAGACTTAAGTATGGTAAGAGATGTACTGACCTGATAAAAACAAACCAACAACATTATTTACAAATTGCAAAATTAATATTATAAAATATGCTAAACCCCTCAGAGGAACTCTACAATTAAATCACCCACATGGAAAGGAAATTCAAACAGAATTTTTGTCATTTACAAAGTGTATTACGCAAATTGCTAGGCACACCATAGGCATAATAAAATGACAACTGTTAAATTGATCTGCCTGCAGGCTACTGCAAACGGGTCAGTCCCACCCTTTTCTGCAGGTCCTACTGCAGTCCTGGCCCATACTTTGTCTCAGCCCTAGCAATTATTCAATTTCAGTGCACATCAGATTGTATCGCTAATCTAATTTAAATCACTTCTTAATTTTCTGTTAAATTTCAGCTGGATGAGCAGCTTCTCCCACAGCCTCCTGAGTGCTGGAACTGGTGTAAAGGAAGAGGCAGGAACACACGGGGAGGGCAAAGCATGGATGTTGTTGGCAGCATGGCCTTGCATCAGCGCAAGCTCTTTATGAAACTCTGTGAGCATGTGAAAGCAAAGAGGCTACCATAAAAGGCCAGACAGATGTGAAGTCAGGAAGATCAATTAAAAATCAGTTTTAATTGTTCTTAATGACTTCTGAGTAAATATATTTTATGCCACTGAAATACTGATGAGTGTTTACCTATTACTATGTTACAGTAGTTTTGAAACTGTGTAAAGTGTTCAAACATTCAGTTGCTTTACACAAGAGCAGGGTCCTTGGAGTCCTGCTGGTGTCCTTACATAGCCACCTCCCCACTCCACCTGCCCTGCTTTTCATTTCTTCACACAACTTTGCAAAATCATGAATAAAATACAACGTATTTACAGTGAAGCAGGAACTAGTTCCTAATGAGACATTCACAACAAAAAGCAGCCATCTTCTGCTGAAAACAGCTCCCATGTTGGAGACAAAGCTACTGCAATTCGGAACAGCTGGTTTTGAGAAGATTGGGTTTTCATAAGTTTCATGAGTTATTTAATACGTATTAGCTACCTGAACCACTAGAAGATATCATAATTTTATGTATGTCAACGGAAATCGCATAAAAAGGCATAAGCATCAAAGATACCCAGAAGAAAACATTCCTTCCCTTTTTCAAAGGGAAGGTTTTTGTTAATAGCTAGATCAAAAGCCCAGAAAATTAAGATTGACTTAATGTACAACTCTGAACATAAAGGGAAGTAAATCCAAAAGAGAACCAGATATGAAGAAAAACAAATATGATCAGTGGAAGACCTGCCAACAACAAACAATATCTGAGTCATTAGCAACAAATCATCCACTGCAGCTTGCATCACTGAGATCCAGCTAGATGGCATTGCAAGCCTTGTACTAACCAAAGATTCTCCACCCCATACAAGCAGGACAAACCATCTCCCAACTCTATCTATCTTCTCCACAAACATCACATTTGAAAAGACAGGTCTCTTATGTAAGACTAATTCCACTGGATTCATTTACTGAGCAATAAAACCAAATTGAATGTAAAGTCACATAACATAAATAATTTAAAGGTGAGTCCAGTGGTACTTCAATATGGATACTCAGGAAAGATCTGTCATTCTGGACCAGCTCACACATATTATCAAAGACAGATGTCTAAGCTGAAAGTTTTTTTCTCTCCCTCTGATGTCCAGGAGCCACTACTAGTCCTGTTCACACGGCCTATCACAACTGTGTCTTTTGTCAGTGCTGCATTTCAAGCACGGTTTTTATACACCTTTAAAATGTTAAATCATAGAAACCAAACCACAGAAATGTTGGGTGATGAGGGACCCCAAGAAATCTGTTTTAACTCTTACCTATGAAAACGGAGTGTATCACATGTACATATATGTGCCAATGTGTATAAGTATCTGAAGGGAAAGTGCCAAGAGGATGGATCCAGGCTCTGCTCAGCGTTGCCAAGCAGTAGAAAAGAAGCAATGAGCAGAAACTGATACACAGAAAGTTCCATCTGAACATGGGGAAGAACTTCTTTAGTGTGCAGGTCACCACACGCTGGAATGGATTGCCCAGAGTTTGTGGAATGTCCCTCACTGGAGATTTTCCAGAACTGTCTGGACACAATCCAGTGCCATGAGCTTTGGGATGACCCTGCTTGAGCAGGAAGCTTGGACCAGATGACCCACTGTGGTGCCTTCCAACCTGACCCATTCTGTGATTCTGTGAGTAAACTCAGACTGTCCCTGACACTCACATGTTCTTAAAAATTCTAATGATGGAGATTCTACAACCAACAGAACCTCACCTGTCCAACTGCTAAAGTATCACACAAAAAGACTTTTACAGAATTTAATACGGATATATTTTATTCATGCCAGCTGATTATCTCTGGCCTTATCTCAGCCAACAGTGGTGACAGTTTACTGTTGGCCTTCTTGTCAAAAAGAAATTTATAAATTATGACATCTTTTATAATGGTTCTCTTTCTTAGACTACTGTGGGGTAAGATTTTAGATTAGATCTTTCATTTCTTTTATTTTCACCTCTGGGCAGCTCAAAATTTTCTTAGTCATTTTCAAAGAATAATGTTCCATACTGGACAGTAACCCAGATGAGGTCTCATGAATGCCAAATTAGGAAAATAACTATTTCTTATTCCTACATACACATTTCTGCTAAATTTATTCCAGAGATGGTTTTGGTAGTTTTGCAAAGACATTACACACTTGATTTAAAAATAAGCTGTGAACCAATAATCCTAAGGATCCCCTCAAGGTCCCTCCTGTGGCCTTTCCTGTTATATTTCCCATTATATCTCTGTGTTGGATTTTCACTGTCCTAAATGCCAGATTTCACACCGTTCTCATTCAGTTTCAGCATATCCCTTTCAAATTGTTCTTTATATGATGAGAATTATTTGTCATTAGCATATTGCTTTCTCCTGGTTTCTTGATTGTGCGTCAGTTTCATTCTAGTGAAATCCAAGCCCATAAACTCTGATTTTTCTCGCCATTCTTGAGAGAGACTTCATTAATAGATGGCACTAAGGAATCAACACTTGTTGAGCAAGAAACATTCAAGAACCTAATTCAAATAAAGATTTGTGGACTCTGCCACTTTGTAAAACTCATTTAAAGGAATGCAACATACTGCAGAAATTACAAAGAGTGCAGGACGCTCATTCTTAACTCAGTTTAAAGTGGTGCCTTCCAACCTGCACATAGCAAATATAGAATCCACATAACAAAGATCTGATAATTTGGTGAATTATTATTAATTGTGTGCTAGCTACACCTCCTCATCACTCACAAAGATGTCTGCCAGCTGAAGACAAATGAATATGTCCGAGTGCTAATGGGAGAGAGCTGAAACAGACACAATAAAATACCATTAATTCCTCAAAATACGTAATTCAGTTTGCAGCACAAGCCAAGAAAAATGTCCCACCCGACTCCAATGAAGCTGTTAGCCACTCTGTCCTTGGCTCTCACAAGAAGATATGTGTCTAATGGACTGCAATTTTTTATGCAGTTAAATGAACCAGTGTGCAGAAGTCATGATGCCAGCACTGTGAATCCAGCCTCTTCCCTCATCTATAATACCAAGGTGAAAAATGCAGTGGTAGTCAGGTCTTGAAAAAGCCAACAAGCCTGAAAAGACTTTCCTTCATCCTTCAAATGTACAAGAGCCAAAGATACCCAGAAGAAAACATACCTTGATGGTCCAAACCTCCAAGCCTTTCATTCATGAGCAAGCTTTTAGGAAAGGCAGCTCTAGACTGTACTCAGGATTTCCTAAGTGAGATTGTATCTCACACAGAGCACACCCTGAATGCAAGACCAGGAGCTGTAAATGACATTTTAATGAAAAGGTGGTTTTATTTCTTTCTATAAAGGTACATGGGATTCAGTACGTATAGTTCAGTGTAAAATACTGCTCAGACACCTGAGAAAGACTAGCAGTCTAGGTAGTCCTCTAGAGTGAGTGGACTTCTTCAGTCTGATGACATCTGATGACAAATACCAATGAACAGTCATTACTTCCAAGATCACAAACTCCTTGTCTTTTTAGCTCTCTATATGAAATTATAGGTTCATTTAGAAGTTCCAGCTGCACAAAATGCCACAGGACATCCTGTGAACAGCACAATCTACCATAAAAACATCTTACCCATCCTCCCTTCTCTTCACTGGCCACATTATCTTGCTGCACCAAAGTTCAAAGTCTTCATCTTTTACCTTGAAAATACGCAACTTTCTGACAATATGCAATAAAAATTATTTCCATTTTAATAAGCACTTTTAATATGCACTGAAACGAAAATATAGATTCTTATACATGGATTTTTTTATACTTATATGTTTATAAACTCAAAGGGAAATGAGCTTTTACTCACTCTACACAATTCAACTACATTGCACACAAGAAGTAGTAAAGATGTCATTTTGCAAAAGGAACAGGATAAAGTAGAGAATTTTTATAGGAAAGTACAGCAAGGACACATCCTAGATAGGCTGAACATTTGACTCAAAGGATCCTGTGGAGCAGACAGGTGAAAAGGAAAAGGACAGAGAGACACAGGTCTGAAAATATAGAAGAGGAGGGCAAAGAGTATGAGCAATAAGCTTGGGCCTGGAAAACCTATGAAAGGAACTAGAGAATGTTTAGATTCCTTTATTTTCAAAAGGAGATGAATAAGAAAAAACTTAATAAAGTATTAGATACCCAAGATATTTATGTCATTTTTGTAACACAAGAAAAAGTATTTAAATAACATAAACAAATATTTTTAAAAATAGTTAAAACAACAGTAATAATAGTATTTTAATGGGACATTGAAATGCAGTAAAAAGAAATGTCTGTGTGTAGAATGACTGATTTGGGAACTTTTTCCTACAAAAAGATAATGAGACTGAGAAGTTAGATGAAAAAACAACTACATATTTATGTAGATAGCAACAGTCCCATAACACAACGATAAAAACTGTGTGTGAAGAGCATGTCAGACAATGAGTATCAGGCCTTAATCTCTTAAGTACTAACAGATAAAATAAAGTCTACTGAGGGAGAAGACAGTGCCACGTCTGCCCACTGCAGGGTGTTCCTTTTGTTCTCTGAACCACCTGGAACTCGGTGCTCTCAGATCCATCCTCCTGGACTTAAACTCTCAGTCAGCATGGCAACTCCTAATATCAGGAACAGACAGATTCATAAAAATCTAACACCAAATTACAAACAAATTTAATTGAGTTTTTCAAAAAAGGAAAGTCTCAAGAAGATTTACATGTGAAGAGTAGCTGCACTTCCTTCTGACCATGCTCAGAGAGATCCTCCTATGTACTTCTTTCCAATATTGCAACTCTTGAAAGGCTCCCTTCCATCCAACTCCAGGTGATTTTCTGATATTGTAGACAGTCATCCAAGCACTGAAAAACATTTATGAAAGCCAACAAGCCTAAGTGAGGTCTTTTTCAAAACTCAAAACTCAAAACATTGAGTTCCCTAATTCCTTATGGGTTCTAGCTATGTAATTCAAAGGCTATTTGCCCCAAAAGACCTTGCAAAAAACCATGCAGCTCTTGATCAATTTTGAGGACAGTTTTGATGCAAAAAAGCTATTGGAAGAGGGAAGGGGAAATTTACTGTTGTTAAACCTTAGTAAATTAATAAAATACATTCTCTTTATTAAAAAATAATTATAAGGTTTATTCTACCAGAAAAAAAGTGATATTGGATATTGCATGCATGGTTTACAATTCATTCTTAACCATATGAAATTCATTTCCAAATTCACTTTGATACTACGTCTGAACTAGAAAGAGCAGAGGTTAAATAGGAATGAAACAGGAAATGGAACAACAAATAAAAGCTCTGAAACAAAGCCTGATGTTTTCTGTAATCTGGTCACTAATGGCTTTATGCAGCAGGAACACTACACATGGCGGGGGGGTATGGAAGGCAGCAGACTGTTGTGTATCCAAATTCTGCCAACCTTCTCAGCAGAAAGCTGGCTGGTGTCCAAAGGTCTAACTAGGAAATACAAAAATGCAGTTCTGAAAAACCAACCCTTTCAAGCTCCCTGATCCACATTGCTGAGTTTTTCTTTTGGACATCTTTTTTTTCTTTTTTTTCTTTTTAGAAACAGCTGCAGAAACATTCTTTTTTAATAATTCAGAAGTTTACCCCAAAACTGGATTAGAAATGACATATCTGCTTAATCTTGGACCAGAAAGCTTAGGGCAGATTCTTTATAGACATTTCTGGCTACAACTCATGCCCCCACAAACAGACAATGCTCATGCACGGTCTCTTGGCTGCCTTTACATGTAACCATCTGTTAGGCAGAGTTGCCCATTCACAAGCAGTTCCAGCCTGTTTCACAATCGTCTTGAACCCAAGCAAGTGCTGGCTGAGACACACAATTGTGCTGTTGCCACTCGCAGGAAATATCTTTGGCCTGACTGTAATGTCAATCACTGATCTCATATTTCTGTAGATTTTATCACATCACATTTTAAGTAACAGAACTTAAAGCCAAAATGAGCAATGAGTGGATAATGCGAAATCTGCTTTGTAGGCACTTGTAGCTCTGGTGTTTTGTAGGAGAAGCTGCTCAGTAATTTAAGGAAATTAAGCAAAGAAGTGGCCCCAAGAATCGCTGACCGATGAGCCATGATACTCATCTAATCCCAACTTTAGCAACATTAGAATTTAAGCTTAAGTAATTCAACCTCACATAGCTATAAGCAACATGAGAACAAACCATGAGCTCTGTGATTGTTGACATGAGACCTTAAAGTACAAGTTGCATGGACATCTTGTTAATGGAGGTGTAGGAAATACAAGTCAAAACTGAAAGACCCAAGTGAGACCCTTAATTATATTTTAGTCAAACTTGACTGCAAATCTGTGAATGAGACTAGTGTTTCCTATTCTCTCAAAGACAGGCAGATTTTGCACCAAATTTGATAACGATGCTAAAAACCTCCTCATAGTAAACATTTGCATCTTCACCAAAGTTTCTCCTTTAAGTGGTTTCTTACACAAGAGAAGACAGATGTTGGAGAAACATAAAACAGATCCTTCCATAGAAAAAAAAGTGAAAGATTTTTTATCATTTCTTTGGGATGGATCATTCTTCCCTATTTTTGGTAAGGCAAAACATGCTATGTAAGGTAATACTTTAACTAGACCAAATGGTATAGCTGGAAAAAATGGATATGCTTTCATTACAAGTATGCTAAGTACTTTCATGATCTGCCTGCAACACATGCCAATACCTCTGATTTTGGAGGCTCACTATTGCCAGGTCTTGCCCAAATTTGGAAAAGTATTTGGGCATATGTCTGAAAACTCAGAGCACATTATGCATGGAAGTCCTACTATCTTAAAAAGAAAACAATTAAGCAGATGTTCAAGGTAGCAATTGCACACAGATAACTGATTCTGACAGAGGCCAGAGACCCAAGAATATCCATCAGTCTATTTTCTTACAGCAGTCTCAACAGCCTATAAATCCTACCAGTCTTTGCAGTAGACAACTGTAGAATTTTTCTGTGGGACATCTCACCCATGACTTTGTCCTACCCACTCTCTAGGACAGCCTGTCTGCTCCACATTGCTTCTGTAACGTCTCTGCAAGATCAGGTAGGAACCACAGCAAACAAACCTGCGTTTCTCTTCCTGCTTATCTCCTAGCCTGACTTCAGTGCTCTCCTATCAGTGAAAAGTATGAGTGATCAGTGAATTTAGCCTCAAATCCAGCATTCAGACCACTCTTAAATGTAGGTGAAGATATAGCTACTACATTTTGCTGGATATGGGTCAAGTCATTCAGTACTTTGCAAGAATATCCAGACCCTGAATTAATTTAGAAAATTTACTTGAACTCAAAAACCAGACTTCTTAATGCATCTTGAAATATGGACCATTCTTTAGGTTATTTGGTGACATGGAAGTCAATACTGTCATGTCTGATGTCAGAACAGTCTTAAGTCTTGCCAGTTGAACAGTAGACTCAGCTGCCAAAACTCATATAATCTTTTTTCTTGAACACGGCTTCACATCTTTTAGTTGAGCATACTAATAAGCATCCACTCCAATTAATTAGAAAAATGTAAAGTTCCTAATTGCACACATCAGTTTGAAGTTAATTTTTATTGGAGTTTTTCCTCATCTTTAATATAGTCAGTCTATTCATCTGAAAGAGCTGCATATTTTGAAGTTTGTCATCTGACTTCTTGTAAACTTCTCATTTGGCACTAAGTGCAATGACCATGTTGATTAGAGCAACTGTATGACATGGGGCTGGATTTGCTGTCAACTTATTACAAAAATATATAAGGCCTCACTTTTAATTACTCACTTAGTAACAGATTAGTTCTTATTGCCTGCCAACAGCATGACCTCTCTCTCTTTCAAGGTCGACATAAATCAAAAGAAATCAGATGAGCTTGAACTTGTCGTTTATTCACTTCTAACCCTTTCATAAGAAAATCTGTTTAACAAAAAAAAAAGTCTCCGTTCAATAAAGAGACCATTATTAGGGCTAAAGAGCCAAATTTCCTGTTGTGTTTTTTTTTCTGAATAGCCTCAAGTAATATTCCAGGAAAAGAGCCTTGGTACTGTTTTCTTTGTGGAATAAAAAGAAAATCAGCATTAGAAACATGAGATTGCTTACAGGTTTCATATACCAGTATGAATAAGGGTTTCCTGGTTCCATGTTTTAAGGATTAACTGTATTAGGCACTACAAAATGACATTTGTCATGTATACTTTAGCTGTCTTGATCTGACAAACCTCTGCAAGCCTTATAAATACAGGTTGTATGTGACTTTCCTGAGATTGCTGTTGAGTAATACAAAAATATACAAAATGCATAACTTCACTTTCAAGGAAAAGACTCAATAAATACAAATTCTTAAATACAATGAAATGGTACTGCTTTGATGATTAATTATGACTTACGGATATGAAAGATTTGGCTGCACCTGTTTGTGTCAGAAAAAATTGCTTCAGAGTTTTGTTGTCGCTTTGACGTTTTAGCACCTAGATGTTCATTGATTATAAAATTATCTTTGAGGGCCTTCTGGCCATGAAGAATGTGCTTTACTGGCCGTGTACTGCAGACTGTTTTTACGAAGGGCTCTGTATTTATGCAAGTGCCCAGTCAGTTCAGATGGAGAGCAGGTGTCCAAAGGCCTGGACCTCATAACTTTTGTGTTGCCATAAATATTTTCAGTAGGTTTGGATTTTTTGTGGCTTTTTCTTTTAGCAGAAATGCTTACTTTGGTCTATTCCATAATATAATATATTCTAACCTCTGCAAAAATTGTGCCTCACACTGATCAAACTTATTTCCAGTCCCCAAAAAGGAAAAAGCCACATTAAGAGAAGTACAGGCATACCAGTATCTCACACCCTTTACTTGTCCAAGTCTGGAAACACGTTTGATTAAGACACACGAATCAGCCCTTACTCACAGGACCCAGTGCGTTGGTCCAGGTTTGGATGTCCATGAAGCTAGAAGGAGAAACCAGATCAGTTTCCCAAGTCTTGGTACCACTCTTCATCCACAAGACTGGGAAGGGTTTGAAATCTACCTCTGTCCTTCGAAGAACATTTACAAGATAAGTGACATTGGATGAGGTAGTTTAAATGTTAGAGTTGACATAAAAGTTATGCAACTAACTAGTAAAGAATACAGATTATGTACAAAATGCATTAAGAGATTCATTCACAGTTATCTTCTGAGATATACTAACAATTATTAAGGGACAATACTCTCCAAACAGACATCTTTGACCCTCATGTTCAGATTTAAAACTATTAGTGAAGCACCTGACTAATTTAGTCATTCCTATATTTCTTCAGCATGATTTGCAGGTTAATTGTAGCAGGAAAATTATAATGACAAATATATAGAAAAAGCAGAATACATTATTCATATATGCAATAAAAACATCAGATGTATTGTCATGACTTCTTGTAGTGCAACATGTATGGCCTTTTTGGCCAGAAGATACACCAGATGTTTCCTTTCCTTTAGATTTGAAAAGTTCACATGTAGCAGAATCAGTTCCTGAGGGTAAGGGCGGGGCTTAAGTATTTAAAGTTAAATTCACAAATACTGACAAATAAGGAAATATTTTAGTCATAAAAATAATTTTCTCCTTAAGTCTTATTTTTTCCTGTTTACCTTCTCAGAAGAATGTACAAACTGTTGAGACACAATGTAGGTAAATACTTGATTAAGGTTTTTTCCTTTAACTGCTCTCTCCTTGGTTTTCCTAGTTTAAAATAAATTGCATTTAATTTTTAAAGCATAAAAGGATAAATCACATGTCTGAAGTAGCTACAGAATGCATAACAGCTAGGACTACATTGTTTTTATACAGCCATTCCTTTTACAAAAAAAAACGGGAGGATAAAACCTGATATTTTATTTTAAAGTGTCAAAGACCCATCTGCTCTCAAGATGCATTTTGCCCATGAGCAGAGAATTATAAGCAAGGTATTTCATAGATACAAACCTGTTCTTTAAGTTCCTGGGTCTTTCTCTGTATCTCCAACTGATACGTAAAAAGAATGTGGGCTCAGATCCACCACGCAGAAATCGTCACAAGAATAATGCGTCGGTAGAGTGGGCAGTGCACTCAAATCATCACTGAACCACCAGACAAAGCAAGAAAATTGCCAAAGCTTTCACTAGAAATAAAACACTTTCTCCCTCTTTATTTACTTCCTCTAAAATAGAAGGTGGCCAGATCTACTCCACTCCTATGAAATGCCAGCTTTGGGCTGGACTCTTTCTGTATTTCAACAAAATTGACAGTAGCCACCAGTCCTCCCATTAGCTCCACAGATTTTCATTGAAAATTCAGGAACACTCAAGCGCAACCACTAAACCTGGGTGTCTTGGGGTGACCGTGTCATGTGTATCCCCTACCATCGCTCTATGCCCAAACATGAGTCCTGTGC